>JBCAUA010477551.1:0-17257 GCA_038406235.1 Peronia verruculata | reverse complement strand
TAGATAGATAGATAGATAGATAGATAGATAGATAGATAGATAGATAGATAGATAGATAGATAGATAGATTTGGAGAAAGGCAGACAGAACTGCAACATAAAACAGCAATTTTCTGTTTAAAAAAAAGTCAAAATTCATTTTCCATTATCAATGTGCCATAAATAAGAGCTCTAGAGGACGGAGTTTCACACAGAAATATGGAGAATGAACTAACGGGTAAAGATTGTGATCTGATCTTGAAACGCTTCATACTGTATGCCATCTATTTCCTTCCTCCTTAAAAGGCAGGAGGCCCAGAACAAAGAGTGACCCAGTTTCACTTCACGAGCTGGCCAGACAAGGACGTTCCTCAAACGCCCTGGAGTTTGGTGGACTTTGAGCAACGAGTGGCCTCCCTTCATACAGACAAGCCTACTGTTGTCCATTGCAGGTACGAGCCGTGCAGAAGCAAAGAAAACTCTCTATACTATCCTGCCATGTCCTCCCACTTGCTTTCTGAATCCATTTAAACACTGATTTCATCTTCTCTTGCTCCATATTTCTTTTTCAAGCCTTCGTCAGAACTGATATTTACCAGTCCTGTTTCCTCTTGTTTCCCCTTTCAATTTAAAAGTGAAACGTTGGCGACCTTATTTAATGGGACATATCAGGTCATCGTACACTTTATAAAGAAAAGGATCTATCTTATTCACACTGAGATTGTTACAAATGGTGCTCCGTATAAGACAATTTTGCCCTCGTGTATGATACGTGCAATTTCAGTCACTCATAGATTGCTGAACGTGTACAGTTGGTATGGAAACATTTCTTCTTCTATATTGCATTGTATTTCTGAATGCTAGTGCCGGCGTCGGTCGAACTGGCACGTTCATTGCACTGAGAAATGTGATGAGAGAGGCTGAGGACACGGGCCGAGTGGATTTCTTCACTACAGTGCAACGTCTGAGGGTGGATAGGATGAACATGGTGCAAACTGCAGTACGTAAATCCTGCCACATGTCTTTGTAATTCATTTTACCTTTGACAGAGTGTTGCACAAGACGGTCTAATCACTGTACAATCACCGGCAGGATCCAACGTTTTAATCTATTTAGAATTTAACTGTTCATTTCAGAGATAACTTGTACTGTCAGTGAATAAAAAAGGAAGAAAAAAATAAGATAAATTCAAACGGTGTGATTTTCCCGCCCTCATATATCTGGAATAAGATGTACTTTATTACAAACTTCAGTTGCCTTTTGTTAATGATCAATGTAAAAATGTAAATAACTTAAAACGTGACGATCCGTGGAAACTCTTGAGGAAAAACTCCAACATTCTGCACAAGATCATATCATATATTAAGGCATGTTTTTTTCAGTCTTGTCATTATAAGCAAGACTTGGGCGAATAATGACGAGTAACTATGCTCCTTTATTACACAACCATAGGAACAGTACGAGTTCTTGCACAGAGCCGCTCAAATAGCCATACTGTGCATGGGGACAACAGTGACCGCCAACGACGTCCACACCAGGCTGCAAGACCTGGAACAGCTATCAGAGACAGGACAAAACTGTATGGAAACAGAATTCACGGTAAGAGATGGTATCTTAAAGATGTTGTATAGGTGGATGGATGGGTGATGAATGGATTGATGAATGGATGGATAAATGGATAGATGGATGGATGGATGGATGGATGTGGATGGATGGATGGATGGATGAATGGATGGATAAATGGATAGATGGATGGATGGATGGTGGATGGATGGATAGATGGATGGATGGATGGATGGATGGACAAACGGATTGATGGATGGATGGAAGGATGAATGGAGGGATGGATGGATGGATGGAAGTATGAATTGGTGGACGGACGGATGCTCTCTTTTATCATATATGAGCATAGCTAATGTATTTTTGTGTACCAAAGCAACATGTCCTTTCACGGTTATAGACACATTGCTTGAGTGATATGCTTGAGACACATTGCTTGAGTGATATGCTTGAGACACAATGCCTGAGTGATATGCCGGATTTCAGTACAACTGTGATAGTTCATTTTCAAGCCTCCTGTAGCCAGGTAGCTTTTACTGTGTCTGCCCTTGGAGAGTAACGGATTTCAGAATACTCTCATAATAAAATAGTTTATCGTTATTATATAAATCGGAGTACACAGTATACTGCCATGACTGTTGTCTAAGAAAACATACTATGATGGGTTCGCTAATTAAAGCTGTTTGCAAGCATTGGTGGATTTTGCAAATGAAGACAATATTTGTTTTTCTGTCAGTTATAAAATCTAGATTTTTTATTTATTTATTTTTTTTTTCTTCAGATTTTTCTTTCTGAAATAAATGTTTACCCTCCTTGCAAATAAATTCCATATTCTCTTTTGCAGAACGTTTCTCAAGTCAGTGAGGACGAAAACAACAAAACATCCGGAGTTGAAAAGGAAGAAGGGGAAAATATCTATCAAAATAGCAAGGCTATCTCAAACAGACACAAGAACCGTCTCAGCAATATCTTACCAAGTAGGAAGTATCCAATTTATATGGATCTGCGAATGTATAGAATTTTTCCTCCTCCTCCGAAATGTATGCCTCTCGTGTTATTTATAACATTGAAAATGACAAAGAATAGCCATGAAACAGTAATACTGATGACTAGTAGCATGGCTTATTGTGAATAAAGTGTTAGATTGTAAATTTTTGTTCCTTCAGTTCCTCGGTGGATTACTTTTGATGAACTGTGAATAGGTTGTGCGTGGGAAAACATAAAAATCCATTACTGTATTGTTCACTTTGTATTTTCCCATTGTTTTTATACCTAGAGGAAGTACAAAAGTGATTTTTGTTCTTATTACCTGGTAATTCTTCTGATAACTTCTATCATTTGGTTTGAAAGGAGAACTCTATACAATCAAATAATCTGGGAATGTAATGTGCACACAGGGAAACTATCTAATATGGCAGTGAGACGGCAACATCGATGACATGTAGAATCAATAATTTAACTATTATTGGATTTGATCTTTACTACATCTTTATTCCCGAATGAAATACCTCGGGCCTTGGAGAGTTTGTGGGTGAGAAAATAAGACATATCGCTGCAATGTTCTATTCAGATTTACATCGACAGAAAGTAGAGAATAAATGTGATAATTTTTATTTTGTCTGACAATTCTTTTATTATTTTATTTGACAGAGGAACTCTACAGAGTCAAGTTAATCTGTGAAAGTGAAGAAATGGAAGATTACATCAACGCTGTCTTCATTCCAGTGAGAACAGTTTGTCACTATTCATAATTTAAATTGAACGTTAGCTTTGGGGACTGGTCAAGATATATCTTGTTTCTTTGATGTCCAGACTTCAACAATACAAAAACTACATTTAAAAAAAAACAAAAAAGAATTAAGCTTCTAAGCACATTCTCTATTTCTCGCCACTAGGAAAGATGCATTTGAAGGGTTTCGGGGCAAAATGAAACATAAAATCGCCGTTTAGAGAAAAATGACAATATGATGTTCTCCAGTAGTTACAAATTTATCTGAAGACTTCCGAGAGGGATGTTGCGTTTGGTGAAAGGGAAAGTTCTTACTATATAGCACAATCATCATTCCCAGTATTGATGGTTATAAGTTAACATTTTCAAAAATTGTGTTTGACGTGTTTTGTCCCCAAACCCATCATGTGATCATGAGGGAAGCCAAGTGATGGCAGCGGTGATTTTTCTGAATACAGAAATTGGGATTTTGCCCTTAACATTTCTGTTGTAAGAGCCTCCTGCTTATTGTACCCGATGAACAATGTTCGGTCCTTGGATAAGTAAGTATGAAAATGGCCCTGGTCTTATTTTAAGAGGATCGGGAGGAGGAGGATGAGAGGGTGGGAAAGATGCAGCCTGAAATGTTTTTCTTTCTCCTTTTGTTTTTTTAAATACAATATACATGTATATATCGATTTCTCAATTTTGCCTTCTATTAGAAGGCGTGCCCTTATCTTCTGACCATTCTAACACTCAAAGTTATCACCGGCTGTTCTTAATGAGCTTCCATCCGCGGGGAAGAGCTATATTTTCTGTTATTTTTGCTACTTCCGAGCATGGATGTGAGATATGTCATAGTAAAGGGCAAGAGATGGAGGCCACGCATAGGCCCTCTTAAAGCCGGAAGTGACTATATTGGAGCCCTTTTTCTGTCATTAAAAAAATTGCCTCGCACATTATTATTATTATTATTATTTTGAAACTGATTCTAACCAAATTATGCTTAGACTATATTGACACTTTCACAAATAATAATGAAAAATAATAAATAAAAAAACAATGCAAAAGATACATAATCTCATTCTGTGTGTACGTTTTGAAGAAGAGTGGAGTATGGGTTTGAGAAAAGACTGAAAGGTGAACATTTACGAAGGAGCTTTATGAAAATTCCTAGGAAGAGTTAAAATACGGAACAGTTTAGAAAGTGTGCCAAACAAGACGTTTCTTAAGTTTCAGTACTCTCGATTGAACTTTCGCGGAGGAGGTATATTTCAAAGATAGCTATTTTATACAGTAGCCAAAATCCAAGAAGGCGGCGTTGACATAGCATGAGAAAGTCTGTTCGAGAAAGTCATTTTCCCCCACTGATTTGCTCTTCTTTAAACAATTGAAAAAGAAAAACTTTATGGGAAACTTTGACATTATCTATGTATAAAGAAAATCATGTCTTTTCCTCAACCTCCCTCTCTCGGAGACCCTCAGCTTCCCCTCTCTCTCCGGTTTAGAGGCACTAGATCATAGTTACTATGTTGTATGTTTTTGTTTGTTATACATCTCTGCCTCCAGAGCTTCAGCAAGTTGGATCAGTGGATTCTTACACAGTTACCTCTGCCTACGACAGTCACTGATTTCTGGAGGATGGTCATTCAGTGTAAAGTTTCTCTTATCGTATCCTTCCTTCAGGACAGCTCGGAACAAGACCAGGTGACGATAATAAGAAGAATAAGAATAATTGTTATGTCTATTTCCCTTGACCAAAAGTTGTTTCCCCTTGAGAAACTGATCAGTTATATGATTATTGTGATTATATACGTTAATCATCAATGTAGGTCCTGTCAAAGATAAGGAGTTATCATTTGCCATTCCCAAGTCTATATCCAGAAATGATGCGATATTGATGTTCAATATTATTATTATTACGTTTGTTGTCGATTGCAGATAAGTCTAAACCACAATTAGAATCATGTCTGTTTAAGTATGTATCAATCGCTCCAGAACAATAAACGGGTCTACGGCCTTACCACATTGAAAATACGGGTTCTCGTCAATAAACCGGTCATTACAGACGAGATAATCACCATGTCAGGGGGCTGAAATGCTAACACAAACTGTAACCTCAACAATAACGTGAGTGAACTGGCATGTTATGAGCTTCTGTGTGATCACTCTATAACTGATGAATGTTCAATAATTTACAACATATGAGGACACAACAATCATAATAATTAGAATAAGAATAGGAATGATCATGGCGAAAGATAGCAATCTGTTCAATATGAAGTTATTGATATTGTTTCTTTCCCTTTAAAAGAAAAAAAATGCACAGTGTATTTGATTACTTGCCATTAGATATTCGTGTTAGATTTTAAGACAATTTTATTATAATAGTAATAAAAATAATAATAATGAAAATAACAACACTATAATTAATAATAAAGCGGAATAAATAATAATTATGTGTCAATTTGTCAACCGTACAAGTTCAATTGTCTACTTTTACCTCTGTCAATGACTTTCATGGCTGACGTACACACTAACATGGACTTGTATTTAGAACCGAGAGAGAGAGAGAGAGATGTGTCATTGCAAATCTATCCTCATTGTCAAGGACACATCATATTTTAGATAACCTCAATTCATTAAACAAGATAATCATTTATTGTCAACGAAGGGTTTTTGTTTTCTATTGAGTGGTATATATTTAGAGATCATGAGATCTCATGAAAAGTTTTCAAACAGAATTCTCCGTATTGGCAGGTAGGTAATGGGGGAAAAAGAAAGGGTGTTCATAATCAGTTTATGTTGATAGAGGAATGATGCTTAAGGTCTAACCTTTGGTATTTTGTTATTTTATTATTATTATTATTATCATTGCTTTTATCATTTTTATTACTCCTCCTCTATTATAACTATGTCTGCAACTATTACACCGCTGGTATTACTTACTATTAACACTATTGCTGCTGCTACTGCTACTTCTACTATCGTTGCTATTACCGGTACTACTACTTCTACTACAACGGCTATTACTACTACTACTACGGCTACTACTACTACTACTACTGCTGCTACTACTACTACTATTACTACTACTACTGCTACTACTACTACTATTACTACTACTACTACTACTACGATGACGACTACGACGACTGTCTCTACTATTATTACTAACAATGCCACTACAACTACTAATACCACTTCTAGTGTTATATATAATTTTGTTATTATGGTCTATTATCATTATGGATATTGTTCATACTATTCATCTCAGACTAATTTGGGCATGAGGATTTTCTTTCTGGAGAAAACATGAACATTAAGAAAGAGACCATCAAACTTCACTTCTGAAATGGGATTTTCTCTGTCTTTTTTTTTTTCAATTCATATTGATGAAAACTATCTCAATCATGCTCATAATGAGAACCATGTTTATGCCAGGGGTCTTAATTGGAGACTCCTCTAACATCACAAAGAGCCTCTCATGATAAATTAGAAACTGGCATTCAGAAGTGAGATCGTAGGCTGAGAGCAAGATCTATCAAAAGTTTATAAATTGTAGATACTATTGTTTTGCTGTGATATGGGAACATTGCAAAAATGTTTAAATCTTATATTGTTGATGGCAGCGAGGTAACACCTAATATCAGGGCACTGTTGGATCAGTTCTGTTCATTTATGTGAGCTATAAACATTTCCTTAAACTTTCCAGACAATCGGGGCATATCTGCCTCAAGAGGGGAACAGTTCAATTACATGTACTCCGTTCAACATTGAAGCTGGGTCGAGCATGAGGGGACGTGAATTAGAGTCGAGGACAGTCCTGGTTACAGTTGATGTAGGAACCAGATTAGGACAGTCATCCTATTCCACCGTAAGTACACCTTCGTAATATATATCTTTGTTAGGGATTTCAAAAAAAAAAAAAAAGTTCTGTCCTCTGATGAGTCACTGACATTTTATATTAGATACGACATGAAGTAATCAAGATCTCATGAAATTTTGAGCATAAAAAACTTTTTGGTATTAGGACTGTGCATGACCGACAGCGTTCGTAACCGACGGTTAACGATTAAATGACTTCATGACCATCGGTGATAGAATATTATATGTGTTAACTATTTCCTCTTTGTCATGTGTGACGTCAACTCGGTTATAGTTGTCGGTTATGACCTTGTCCCTAAGCCGTTGTGACGAAAAATTAAAAAAAGCCGCTGCCTATATTCAGCCTGAGCTTCGCTAACTTGACCTTTGATTGGAGACTTAGATTAAGAAAAACGTGGGGTGTGACACTCAGTATTTCACAAATCTGACTTTGTAGATAGATCGGACGTCGAATTCTTTGATACCAAATATTATCTTATAATACCCACAACTTAAAATTTAAACTAAATCACAAGAAATGGTAATTACTTCACAAGCATTTTGTAACAACAACATAGCACGTGTCAAATGTTTGCACTGAGGTAGGATGGTGGGGGAAGAAGAAATTCAAAGCGTGAGCCGGGCCGCTCGAAGTCTACCATTCTAATAGTTTTAACCCTAAAAGAATCACAAGAAACAGCCAGACTGCAATACTGCCACATTGATATTAATTTATGTTCAAGAAATGACAGTGTAGACACAAATGACATTGCACGTATGAAACGAATTTCCTCTTACTGTATTACAGCCATTTAAAACGCAATTCACATGCAACGTACAACAAGTAACATATCTGCGGATCACCCTTTTCGCACTTTTAGGGTTAAATAACAAAAAAATCGATTAATCGATTATACGTCCATGACCGATATAACCGGTTATCATGACCGATCATGCACAGGCCTCATTGGTATCATTGTGAACTTTATTCATTCCCCTTTCTGTGTGTGAAAAAAAAGTTTGTTTTACTTTCAGTAGATAGAGGATGACCTGCTGGTACAGATGAATTTAGTCCTTATTAATCCCTGTTGGACTATGTCAGTATATCACTTTTTTTTTTCTCTTTTTTTTTTTTTTTTCTTCCACTTAATGTTTTTCAGAAAATTAAGCTCTCAAATGCGCATTTAATTGATATAGAAGGGTTCTGTGAAGAAGAGAAAAAAAAAACCGTTATGATTTGTTTACCGTTGAGGGAGAAAAAAAATTATTTCTCCATTCAGCTCAGTTTGATGACCGCCGGATTTCATCGTATAGCATCTCAATAATAAATATGTAACAGGAAAGAAGAGGGTGTTAGAAACACACGTTCAAAATAACACATAACAAAAAACTAAAAATAGTGATGTCTCTCTCTTTCTCTCTCTCTCTCTCTCTCTCTCTCTCTCTGTCTCTCTCCCTCTCTCTCTCGCTCTCTCTTTATATATATATGATACTTATTAATTCTTATGTATATATATTTATTTATTTATTTTCATCTTTTTAATTACTTATTTATAATGTTCTTCGTTAGCCTATCAATTATATGACGGGAAAATTCAGAGATTGCAAGGATGCTTTCTCTAAATGGTCAAGAGTTTTCGTGGAGAATAAAGTTTAGATCATATCACTTTCTATAACCTGATATTTCTTTTCGGATTAAATAGTGGGCTGATTTGTGACATGGAACAAATTTCCACAACCCACAGCGCAAGGGCTTGAGCTCACTTAAATAATAAGAAACATAATGAGGACATGCACAATGTTGTCTTTGCTTCTTTTCAGTTTGAGGATGGACACAAAGTTACACATATAAAGTGCATGATGACAGATCTTGACCCAGATAAAATGTTGACTCTAACTTCAGAAATTAGGTCACACAGACCCAGTGGAGAAAGCAGAACAATTTTCATGTGCAGGTGAATATCTCTTGTCACCATTCGTTATTATACAAATAGAACTTAATTTAAGGGAGCATGACTAGTGAGGCAAGGACAGATCGAGTTTAGTAATCAGTGACCAATGACCGATGCAATCAATTAAACTATGTGTGCTAGGGAAAGGCAGTGGAAAGTATTTAATTTGTTGTTAAAAAGAAAATGGTACCATATTACGTCAAAGAACAGAATTAATTGTCTGCATACCAACAATGAAAGTCTCTTTTCAGCAGAACCGTTTGGACTCTGGTTAAGGACAAAAAAAAGAAACACAGACTGAAAAACGTTTTCATGCGCGAGTACGTTGGCACCTGAAGAGAAGACGACGCACTATGACTCTTGTCTTTCGAAGCTTTGCCTAGAAGTCGTGAGCCAAGCTAATACACAGAGCCTCCCTTTTATTGGTTCCAACATTTCCACCCCAATTCCTATTGTCTTCTACCCACTTTTTCCTTTGCTTATGCCTAGAATTTCTATGATGTTTTATCTAATGGCAAGGTGTTACATTTTACCAGCTGTTCTGTTGGCTTGCTGATTAATGTTGATGGGATCAAACCTTAATTTTTTACCATAGGTCACATTTTGCTGTATCTATGTGTTCTCATGTATCTATTTATACAGGTTCATGATAGATAATTAAGTTTTATGCATCCACAAACTATATATTATATAAGCATTACTGCTATTAAGCCCCCGACCTTGTCCATCCTGAGGCAAAATGGCTGAAATGAAATAAATGTGATATTTTACTTTGCGAAGTTTCGAACAAATAAAACTGATCTGTAGATGTTTTTTTCTCACATCCTGTTGCTATGGGTTTAGAGGCAGTCAGACTCATACAATATTGAGGTTACCGGACATCATGGCTACAATCTTACTATCAGTTAATGCAACCAGACATCACCGTTTTTCAGACAGCATTAAAGATAACTGAAAAAAAATGTGCCAATGACGCAATGGATATTTATAGTTCTCTACTCTAAGGGCACATAGATTACTTTTTGGTGTGATCAGAACAATTTTATTATTGATACGTAACCTTTCGAATCCTGGGAAAGGGTACTTACTGTCTAAGTAAGAGGCCACTTTATGGGTAGAGATCTGGAATTTGGACATTATTAGCTCAAACAGAAGCGTCTCTTACTTTTATTAAATATGATTTTAAACTGTCAGGAGTTGTAAACATGAATAATGAGATCGCTCTGATGATTTATAGATTCCGTAATACAATTATATTCTTGTGTTAGAAATGGTGCTGACTTCAGTGGTCTGATGTCTGTGGTGTTGCTGCTGTTGGACAGAATGGACAATGACCATCGCCTGACGGTACCACTTGTGGTTGGTGCTATCAAAGCCATCAGGCCCCAGGTTATTCCAACACTGGTGAGTTCACACACATTTTGTTCTTCTCTGATTGAGACATTAAAGGAAATATTTATTTGAGAATTAGCCCGTATTGTTTCCATCCTCAGTAATAAATGCATAGCAATGTTTCACCTGGATAAGAGGAGATGTACTTAGGCGATTAACGTGATTCATTGCACTTGATTAGTATTTACAGTATTTTTTAACAAACGAACAAACACCAGTCTATAGTATACTGAGGTATCTAGGAAAATGAAAAATTTAATTATATGTGGCGTAAGGCAAACTAGAAATTAGGAGATATATCAAGCACAACACTTGTTTAAAGCGTTTAAATTTTAATTCAAGGAAAATATAGAATTTGCTCAAAACAATAAAAAATGAGGCGGTCAGGTAAATTCCTTATAGGCGCAGAGCAGGATGATGCTTACCTTCTCAGCCTATAATCTTGAACCGTTTTCCATTGTTATTTGTGGAGATTAAAAACGTAGTAGAAAATTTCTTCACATGATGAGTTTTTAAGCATTTTTCTTTCTTTCTTTTCAGTTCTGTGTCAGTCCCTTTGATATATTTTTTTAAAAGAATAATATCTGTTACATATACGTTTTCAAATGACAATTTCGTTTCTCAGAAAGCTTTCTTCTTTTCTTTCATAAATGTTACCTGTGTTTTCCAGGAACAGTACAGACTGCTGTATCAAATTTTGAGACAGTACGCAGACATGAACAATGTGTACGGTAACTTTGGAGACCCGGCAGAGGCTTCTGGATCAGAAGTTCAGACTATTAGATCTAGATCTGTTGGAGATGTGGAGGATAAAGACAACAGCCGTGTATAATGCGAGAAACAGAACGAGATATTGCAAAGTTTAAATTCTGTCAGATCATAACATCACATTGCCCACTGTTTTTCCGTTTTTTAACACTTTCACATTCAGTGTCGTGTTAATGTAACCCCTTCTTCAGCCCAACGGCACACTGAAATACTATTTTTCACATAATGGATATATTATAAAATTAAAATATTATATATAATATGTATGTCTCTTACTGTTTATTGCTTTCATATTCTGACATCAAAAGAAATTTCCAGCTCTTAGGTAAAAAAATATATACATATACATGAACTTTTATTGGTACGAACGATCACACACTGTGATACCACCGCTGCCAGCAGGTCACCGATAGTTTTACTGAAATCTCAAACCACATTGGGTACCAGGCGGCCTCCTCCTCTTCTTTTAACATTTTCTTATTTAAATACTGAAATTTCTATTCTCATACACTTGCAGATTCACAATATTTCCTTTTAGTGTTGCTTATTTCATGTAAATCTTGTCAGTATGTCACAATGAATTCATTTTACGTTATTGTCTCAGAGGTAATTTTTTATACGTTACTTTCTAAAAGGATGGATATTTCATAATGCCCAAGAAAAGTTATCATAATTTGTTCCACTTTCTACGTTGGTTTTTATTTATTGTTACTATTTATCAGTTTTTACAAACTTTGGGGTTACATTTAATCATTGTGGAGTATACAACTCAATAGGTGTTTTCATTTTCTTTTTTAATTTTTTGTTTGTTTTGATTTTTTGTTGTTTTGTTTGTTAGTTTGTTTTTGTTTTCATTCTTGTTTGTTTGTTTTTAGCACATAGCATCTGTAATTTTTACACTTCGTTCTCAGATGCTCAAGCAGGAACTTTTATTATTGTGCATGCACAATATTTGTCTGAGGTGTTCTAGAACCGTGTATGTATGAGAAACAAAATATAGACGTTTCTTGTTGTTTCATTCTCTACATATTGAAACGTTTGATTTGTGTGCTAGCAAGCAAAATGGCTTAACTTGTGCTAACATGACTGTAAGTAGTCCTGGCTTTTTCTTTCCATTTTTTTTGGGCTTTGTTCTAGATAGATATGCATAGCAGTAATATTGCAGCCAGTTTCCGTGAATGAGGAAATGCTTAGAAACTATGATATCTTATCTCGTTTACATCTAGTGGTCAAATCCTTGAATGTTATTTCTAATCACGTAATTTGCACTGTGTCATCTCAAATCCACGAACTATTTTAGAAAATAATTTTGTTTTTGTTATGTATGTAGTCTTTCAATCCTTAGAAAATACTAAAATTATCTTGGCTCTTTGTGCGTGACTTGTTGTATGGTGGAAAACGTATGGGTAGAAATTCTGAATTTTGAAAGTTTTCCCGGAAAGAGCCGTCTTCATCGAATTTAATATCCTACATATACCATGTCAAGTAATTACTTATATCATTACAATGTCGATCTGAGCCAAGTCTTTCTGTTTAAAGAGATTTAATACAGTCTTTTGGGTTATATTTCCTTGACATGGCTTCTACAAGCTTCGCTATAAATGAAACAGATCTCAAAGGTTTAACAACGTCAATATCAAAAGGAGCTTGTTCGAGGAAACTTTTTTCGTATCGTATATATTTTTTATAATATATATTCTGCGTGCATAGACAGAGAGTGAATCCAGACTATTACCATCATATCTTGTTAAACAGTTTACTGTATCTCCATTGAGTGTTACAGTCTAATTTAGATATTATTCTTGGCTTCGCAATTTTTATGAGTTTTCTCACCTTTTTTTCGCAAATATTTAACACTCATTTGGTAGTAATCTAACTGCGATATATGCTTGGTGATATTTTTACTACGTTGATATGAAACGAGTGATGAACAATGAGTAATTCAGGATAAACACACATCGACCATCTGGTAGAACCAATGCCATCTAAGCTCAGTCAGGTGGGGAATCGCAAATTTGTTTTATTGTGGCCCTTTTCACGACGGCTAGTAGAATTAGAGTTGGCATTAGGTTTAGGATTAATGTCAATGGTTGTTAATGATGAATATGCATCTTTTTTTATAATTCAGTTTATTATTGGTTTGACATTATTAGGATAATAGGGCAGTATGGGGTAGGTGGAAAAGGCGAAGAAGACGAGGGAACATATCTTGGACTTCAGTTTGGAGACTGTAGGTCCGAAGAAAGAGTGTATACTCACATTAGAAGGTTCCCCTGAGGAACACGTCCTTGAACTAATCATTCTTATTTATTATATAAATGCCGCTTGTGTTTTTCCTGCCAGTCAGGTGTCAGTGGGCGATTGTCATCAGAGAGCTTAACTTTGACCTTGGTGGTAATTAAGAACGTTGCTTCACGCTGTTCGTCTACACTCAATTGCCCCCTCTCTACCCCCTTACCCCCCCCCCACCCCCACCACCTTCTCTTTCCTCCTGTTTCTCAGCCTGGTTCTCCATTCCTACCCAGTTCCCAATACACTGTTCAAAGTCGCGTGTAAATCCAATGGCCATATTTCCCTACAAATTGGTTAGGTAAAGTGATGACCTTGGGCAAACCAGAGGATCTGATATGATTTGTTCAGGGATATCTAGTTAAAACTGAGAAATGGGCTAATAAAACTTCACCAAGTCCGGAAAGAGAGTTTTAACTTCTCATCAAGACTTGTGAGAGAATTGAACATTGAGAAATTCAGAATCGAGTCCAGGTCTGCTGCTTGACTATCTGACAAATCCAAATACAGTATCTATCTATTCTTGCCAAAGTTTGAACCCATCGTTCCGTGTGTCGTTTTCTTGTAAAAGAAAAACACTTTGACATTTATCACTTTTAGATGCCATGACAAGTATTATACATTCTGAGCATTCTACGCAGAACTTCATGATTTTCTTCTAATGAAAATGTTTAATTGTAATCCTATTGATTTTTTTTCCCAGACGCTTTTAATAAATTGCTTGTTTTATTTTCTCACTGTCTTGCTTTTCTTGTTTCCATATGCATGTAAGCATATGATGAGAAATGCTAAAAACAACACAGGAATTTTAAAAGCACACACACTGCTTTGTGAGTAATGAATGGCCGTTTGAAAAAAAGAAACATCAAAAAAGGAAGCGAGGAGACAAAACTGGGGTATGAACTGACATTGTGAGAATTATTCATCCCTAAAACTACTGCCATTTCTGACATTAAAAGCGTCTGCGAAAGCTGGATAAATTATTATAACAGTTTGAACCACCGTCTACAATACTCAAACATCACACTTCGCATCTTGCAGGCTCATCTTCGCTCTGGTGTCCTCAAGAGATTCATCAAACATCTAGTTGCCTTAAGGAAATAATAATATTACACACTCCCAGGATCATGACCTCTTACGAGATAGGTCTAAAGTGACAAGGAATACCAATGAACGGTTCCCTTTCTTTCACAAAAACAAACAAACAAACACACACACAAACAAACAAACACACAAACAAACAAAGGAAGAGCAAGAAGAAGGAGGAGAGACAACAATTAGGATGGTGAAAAGACTGACATACAAGTACAAAAAGTGCCATTTGTGCTTTTTTTTTTTTAAACCAAATGTTTTAATGCATTGCTACTGATTTTTTTTTTTTTTTTTGTCTCAGACACTTTTAATAAATTACTTATATTTTCACATTGTCTTGATTTTCCTTTTTTTTCTTATGTTAGTCGGTATATCGGAAATAATGTTAAAGACAACACAGGAATTTTAAAAGCCTCCCCTCATTCCCTCATCCACATACTGCTGTGTGAGTACTGGATGGCCAAGAGGGCGGGGAAAGGCAGGGGAAGAGACTAAAATGGGGTATACGCTGACATTGTGAGGTTTTTTGCAACCTCAGCCATTTCTGACCACACAGTCAGTGGTTAAAAATGGATAGATTATTATAACAGTCTGAACCATCGTCCTTCAACAGAGGATTTGCTGCAAATAAATAACACCACAATTCGCATCTTGCAAGTTTACCTTCGCTCTGATGTCCTGAGAAGAATCATGAAAGTTCCTGTCGATGTAGATAAAGAGTACACACCTGCCTTGATCATGACCTCTTTCACAAACATCTAGATTCCAAGTTATTAAAATAAATAAATAAATAAATAAATAAATAAATAAATAAATAAATAAATAAATAAATTCACCTCAGAACAAACTATTCCCGTCGCGATACATTCAAAGTCACACAGAAGAACCAAAGAAAAGTTAACAAAAATCCTCTTTCTCAAGATAATCAACAATACTCTCATTTCTTCTGTTTCATAATACAAGACTGGACAGTTGAAAGTGTGCTAGAATAATATTGAGAAACGCTTGTGCATGGTAGTAGGAACATCTGATGAACAGCTAAGGCCTTCTCTGGATTTAGAGACGAATCTACAAGAATTCGTTGAGGGAAAGGAGCTGTGGGGGAATCATAGAGAAAACTGAATGAGAGCAGAAACGTCAATGTACATAATGGCCGACTCCTATTACAAAATTTATCTTGGGGCATGCTGATCGTAGGAAAAAGAGAGACGCTCCTGCCACACATCCTGCGAAGACCAGAACATTGTCGTTGATTCATTTGAGCTGCACAATATTTTAGCCTTATCAGTCTTTATTTACTTCATTAATGATCAAATACTTAAATCCCCTCCCCTTTGAGCTTGTCCATCCCCATGTAAAAGATCTTTATTTTTCCGTGCAATATCTTTTCGTACCTTTACGGTGGTCTTCACCAGAGCAAAAAGGTGGAAAGGAAGGAAGAAGAAAGGAATGAAACATGGAGGACAGGAGAAGAAATACGAAAACAAAGGAAGGATAGATGCTATTAAGAACGAAGAAAGAACCAAAAATAAATGTAAATAAAGGAACGGAGAGAGAAAATGCAAAATTAAGAATATGAAGAGAAGAAAAAAAAAATATAGAAATAAAGAATTGAAGGAAAGAAAGAAAGGAAGGGTGAGATAGAAAGGAAGTAAAATGAAGGAAGAATGTCCAAACTCAAAGAACAATCGCAGCCTAGGCAAAATTTACAATATAATGAACACAATGAATTCATACAGTAAGGCTCGTGACAAACAGACAGGCTGAGTATACAACCCGCGTCTCTCTTTAAATTGCTTCCGGAATGGAGCTGTTAAAGCTGAATAGATGGTTTGTATGAATTTGCTAGGTTGAAGGGGATCGAACTGTAGCCTCCTTGTTGTAATAACCTTCCCTGAGGTTACAAATGTATATCTTTAAAAAAAAAAAAAATCGCACTTAAATTCATCCATGGAAGTGGATAGGTGGACCCCGGCGACCTATTCAGTATACCAAATAAATTACAAATAATAGCCTAGAACAACCCCGTTGGCTTAATTAACCTGCTGGGACCCTCGACAACGTTAAAGTGGACTTGCGCTGGTCAAGGGTCTCATAATGTTAGCGTTAGGGTGGACTTGCGCTCGTCGAGGGTCCCACCAGGTTAAGTCAGAGGGGTTGTTCTAGGCTTTTATTTGTAAATTATTTGGTATACTGAATAGGCCGCCAGGGTCCACTTCCTTCTTCCATGGCCTAGACGTTCAATGAAAAAGTGACATGAGATTATTTTACCCCTTCCCTTGGTACTCCTTTTTGAGAGAACCATACATGTAAACAACAAGTACGATTACATCTAGAAACTCAGGACAAAGTAGAGAATAATAGACCCATACTCTCACATAGTCGATACAGACTTATCTCCATGTGACACCACTGAGTACATAAATTATGTTGTACGCTGACAAACAGAATTATGATATGAGCTATGTAGGAGACAAAAAAGACACACATTTTAACAACAGGAAACGCTCCCATGGGAGTTGTCAGCAGACACTTTAAATATTTCAAATACAGATACCGCCTTGTTGTACCTGACGCCCCCAAGGTAATAAAAATAGCACATTATGATCACTTCCTTGTGTCACAAGCGTTTGTATGGCTATGATAAGGAC
>JBCAUA010477440.1:0-17258 GCA_038406235.1 Peronia verruculata | reverse complement strand
GGAAAATTGGAACTGAAACCCCCCCCCCCCCTTTCTGCTTTATTGATCACACAAGAGACAAGACCTGGGGTTAAAGCTCAGGTAAATATAGAACTGAAAGAGCCTGGGTCCTTACTCTGGAACAGGTAATCCTCTGTATTTTGATCTGGGTTGTCAGCATTGCCCACAGCGTCAAATGGTGATCTGCCTGCCAACATCTCATACATTAGCACTCCTAACGCCCACCAGTCCACACTGAAATCTGATATGGGATATGGGATTGAGAGGAGAAAGATGGTACAAGTTATAATAATGTGATTCAAAATAATGATTAGAAGTCTTTGGCAAGTCAGAACAGGTCATAGTTTGCTGGATTCAAACAGAGAAATCAAAGGTTGAATGCCATGAAGACAGGCCAGTTATCAATTTAGTTTATATTGCTGGAATTGAAAGAATATTGATCTCCAATAAGAAATACTGCTCTTATGGGCAGATTACATGAATATCTGGATGTTATGAGATAAATATATTGATCTACCTGCTAAATGCCTTATTCTTGCCGATTTTTCTCTTTATTTTATCCGGTGCATAAGAGTCAGACTTATCTCTTTAAATTGGAATATCTCAGACTACAGTCAGACTCTGATTCAAACTTTTTTTTCAAATACATGAAAGTGCATGAATTAAAGTTTTACCTTATAGTAATAGCTCAGTTTGGTGGAAAATTGACATACAACTTATTCTGACTTACTGCCAAAGATACTATTGATAATTATCATTTCAATGAAAATATTTTTAGCAGAAGGGGCTACAAGTTATCCAAACATTAAATGTGTTCTATTCTACTGACACCATGTTTTATTCATGAAAATCTTTAATTTTAACTTTCTTTCATTATTTTATGACATTATCACATGATAAGATATTCTACAAAATTACAATTACTGATGTGTTAAGTAATGAATAAAACATGAGTCATTCTTCCACAATGGACTCAACTTGATTCATGCCTGTAAAAATATCTTTACATGAAAAATTCGTAACATGAACATCTAAAACATGCTGGGGTAAAAATTGGGAATTTGAGCAGATAATGAATAAAATCACAGTTAGGACTTTGTGGTAGAAGTCTTTGAATATAAATTACAAAATGGATGAAGAGGTAAACATAGGCTATCAGGAATCAATATACAGGTTATTCTTGACAAATTAGGTAGGATAAATTCAACACTGTGTAATATCCCATGAAAGTGAGTGAACAGGTGGCATCAGAATCTCTCTCTTTTTCTTTTCAAATGACACTTTACTTGCCAGAAGCTGTTGAAAATTTGCAAAATATCCATGAAACCTTGTAAATTTTGTTTATCTCACTGATCATCGAAAGTACATCTTAAAAAGATGCAACAATTTTGCCAGCTCCCATTTGAAATGTGTTAACTTCAATATTCCTGCCAGTCATATGCAAATATTATGATTTATTTCTTAATAGCTAAACTTCTTGGCAAAAAAAGTGCTTATCAACCACAGGGACTTGAGTGTACAAAGCTTAGATTGTCATCTCTCCGCTAGACTTTGACTGTTTCACAGAAGTCATGGAGAAGTGACAAGAACAAAAATGGGACAAAACTACTGGCATTAGTTTATTGTGACATGGGCTGATCTTATCTTCATTGGACTGACATGACATTTTCAAACACTTTCACCCTTTGCATTCCAGGGCATCATATATAGCCAGATAATACAGCAGATTAGAGAAATCATGGGTATTAATTGTGAGGGGACAATTACGGTTTAGGGACGTGAAATACTAGGGCAGTACTAAAGCTGTTAAGAAAGTTTCCCAGAGTCAGTGAAATTCTCCACTTGCTTGTGGCTGGGCTTAAAAATTCTTTTGTTTTGAAAGATATGAAGTGATTTAAAAGGGTTAAGATCAAATCAACACTGTACATGACATTTCCACCACAATATCAATTAGTTTCAAATGAGTTTCAAATTTTCAAATATAGCTCATCTCAACAGCAAGATTCACATTTAAAAATTATGACAATTATGAGGAAGAAAAAATCACACATAGAAGTCATATCCAGGCAATGCTGATACTGACTACCACTGCACAGTTTACTGCCACTGATGGTTAATACTCTTTCGTGCAAACAATGTTCTTTAAAGAATTTTTTCCCAGCCCTAGATTTTGAGAAGCTTTAAGCATTTCAAAGCAAAGTGAGCTTCAGGGTGGGGCTGGAAGGCAGAGGGATGAACAAACACTATAAATCAATGCCAGGCATCACACACACTTAGGGAACCAAATAACATTGTGTCAGTCAATGGTCAGATTGTACAAAACTACTGTTTATAACTAAGAATTGTGAAAAAAAAAAAAACTGTCAGAGCAGAGCCAATGGTCAAAGATGGTAACTGTCTCTAACATGAGGATAAAGATCAGTCCATGAAAACACAATGCCCTAGCAGTGATACTGCTAAATCATCATGATCTCAATGCCCTAGCAGTGATACTGCTAATTCATCATGATCTCAATGCCCTAGCAGTGATACTGCTAATTCATCATGATCTCAATGCCCGAGCAGTGATACTGCTAAATCATCATGATCTGTGTCTTGCGGCTGAAGAAGAGTCAATGTGACTTGAAAATTTGGCTTTCACTTTCAACATCAAGATGAAGGTGTTTATATATGTTATTTGCTTTTCTTTTTTTATTGTTTGGTTAGTTGCTGGTTGGACAGTCTTTTTCTATTTTATAAAATGATCTGTGTCTTGGTCATGAAGAAGAAATCCATTCAAAGGGAAGGGGAAAAAATAATAAATCTGATTTTTGCATGCAACTGCCATTACAATGCAGGAAATAGCCATTGTCTAAACTTTCAATGACCTGAACATTGTTTGCAACAATTTATTTATCAAGAGACTATTTCATTTTATCAAAGTTTTTGTTTTTCAACTTAAATATGAAAACAGAGAAAAGCGCAACCACAAGAAAGCAGAGGATAAGCAATATCACTGGATGGGTCTAACAACCTGAACTACACATGTATATATCATATAATACTGAAATACACTTCATATATTGAGGTCAGCTATGACACATATTTGTTCCATATCAAAGAGGATAACAATCAATTCAAAACGCAGCCACTGAAATTCAACTGTTACAAACAAGATATGCTTGAAATGAAAAAAAAAAAAAAAAAAGAAAAACAAAAAGAAAGAAAGAAATGCCAGGTAGCGTCTAAGCTCTTCTGTCAAAACCTCTGAGTTAAAGTTCTGGATTAGAGAGACACAAGTATTAAACAATATGAAAGGAGAAAGCCCCAATTTGGCCAAACTACAGTATACAATTAATCATCAAATGTCTAGCAATGTGCAATTCAGTGCCCAAAAGATCCCACACAGCCTAAAGGAGAACTGCAAACAACTGAAAGCATAATGTACTGTGTGTAAATGTTGAAAGAAACACTACGGAACAGAAACTATAATGATAATTGTAGTGAACGAGCTACAAAGCACAGATGTTTTTCATGTGACTATATAGAAATGTAGACTGCTTCACCTACAACTCAGCTATTCTTCTGCATATGTTGCAAAGTGATGGCCTACAAGCAGAATAAAATCTGTACTGGCTGAGTCAAGACCTTACTAACTCACTAATTATATTAAGAGGACAAACCTATAATAGTAACCAAGAGAAACAAGTTTGACTTTCATGTGGTAAGATTTGGAGAATGTTGGCAGAATGTGCAGGACAAATCTTAGAGAGGAGGAGCTAAAAACAGAACAACTGATGGCTATGTGTGACAGAACTCTGACTGCCTCCAACACTGACAGAATGGGGAAGGGCTCACAGAATGTGCACTATAAGATATCATTTCTCTCCTTATGTCTTCCAATTGTTCTCTCTCTTTTTTTTTAACACCCAGAAGAAAGTGTGTTGGAAGAACTTATTAACACACATGCCAACATATGCTACACAATGAAAGTGTGAAAGACACCAAACACTTTAATCATTATAACCTCAGAGCAATGTAAACTACATCTTAATGAATGGAAGAGTCTCAATATTTTCCTTCTTGCAAATGGGGTGGATTTATATACTTAGAACTACTCCATGATTTATGACAGCATATTTTAAACTTTATTCTTGCAGAAGAAATGAGCAGATAAACTTGGGGACCACAGACTGAAAAATATGACAGTATATGTCAGTACTTGATAAAATAATTATTGACTTCTTTTCTTGTGTTGGGAAGGGCTCTATATGGCAAGTATATATAATTTACAAAATTAAAAAAGAATGTAGATCTATATATCGGACAATCATTACAATGCTCAGAATAATTAATCACAGAATTGAGATCAAACATCCATGAACCTACACATAAAATATCACCTAGTGACACAAGATTCAAACTGTCCTCATGCATGAGACTGGTAGAGTTAAAAAGATCTCAATATTCAAACATTGCTAGAACTTCATTATTTTCACTGATAGAATTTGGGTGACTCTGTGTATGTGTTGGATGAAGGTAAAGTATCACAGGAAAGGGCGGAGCAAGGAAGAGGACATGTCACTGTGCATGCAGCAAACGATGTGAGACAAAGCTACAGAACTGAAGTAAAAGAAATTAAGATAACAGCAAACTGGATTAAACTCAACCAAGCAGGGCTGAAAAAAAATATAAAAAATCTACGAGTAGTTATCTCCTGTAAAACTGTGGATATGAAACGAATCTAGGATAAATAGTCTGTGGTTAACAACAACAACAAAAAAAAAATATATATATATAAATTATAAGCAGGCGATGCAAATACTCATGGTGGCAAAATGAAATGCTTCCAAATCCTAATGTTTTGAATTAACTGGTCAATGAAACTAGTACTGATCTTGTGCTCTGCCACATGAGGAGATAGGGAGGGGCAGATGAGGACAGAGGGAATGAGGGTGATGTGTCGAGTGCAGGTGCAATGTGGAGTTCACTTTACCTATTTCAAAACTTCAAAACCCTGTATGATAGTCTCTTTACATAACACAAAGATTTGAATGTGGATGAAGTGTTGAGTGCAGGGGCAATGTGGAGTTCACTTTACCTATTTCAAAACTTCAAAACCCTGAATGATAGCCCCTTTACATAACATAAAGATTTGTATCTTATAGGAAACTGTGAACTGCCAAAAAGGGATGGCCAGTTTGAGCATTTGTAAGCTCTGTCCCATTTCCCTTTGCGTATGTTTTTGCTCCTTTTATGTTCTCTCTTAACTGTTAACAATTTGTACATGTGACTCTTTTTGATTGGTAGTAGAGTTCCTTTTACCTAAACAAGAGAATATTTTATATTGTGAATCACTGAGATTGTATTTAATCATTTACTCTCTTTCTTTTCTTTCCTAAACAATTAAGGCCAAATTCTTAAATATAATTTTTTTTTTTGCTGCTGAAGCAATTTATGTTTTGTTATAAAGTACTGATTTTTTTTCTCTCACTGATTCAGCACAATGTCAAGACTTTCAAAAACTATATATATTGTTTTTGGAAAGAAACTTTGTGTCTGGCAAATTAATCTTCCTTTCCCTTTCCGTCTTTTTCCTGTTTCCTTGGGCATTGATAACTAAATTCATTTTAATGATGATTCTAGCTATGGCACTGTTTTCTAATTTCTGGCTAAGTTACATATTCAGCCTACATATTTCATAACTCATGATTCTGCCATGTAAACTGGACCCAGTACATGTACTTAAGTATAACTTCCAAGATTTCTTAATTTGCCCCATTTTTCATTTCAATTGTGACACCAGTTCTAACAGAAGCATCTCATTTTGCATGTCTACAGAAGCCTGAGGAAAACACAATCATCCCGTGCTGGTACCATAGTCTTCTCCTCGTAGAACCTCTGGGGCAATGTAGTTGGGAGTTCCACAGAAAGTGTTGGTTTTGTCACCAGGCATGAGGTTTTCCTAACAACAAGGAAAGACAACCACATCCTTCAGTTTACAGAAATATTTCTCGCATATGCTCAGCATGGTGTGTTCATGAACAAGAAGATAGAATAACCGATGGAAAAGTGAGTCTGACAAAAAGCTGGGAAAATCAGTAAGTGATGACCAACTAATGAAAGAGTGAATGAGCACTTGGTGTGCATGTAAATGCTGGAAGAGGAAGATAAACAAAAACTAGATGAAAACTCGCTTCACAAGTATATCACAGAGAGAAGCCAATAAAGAGTGTGTCTCAAGTTCAGAACAATATGGAATGGTTTATGTCAGTCTAATAAAACACTTCAATCAACTGAAGTGCTAACCCCAGCCCATGTTACCAATGAGCTACTGTTTTTGGGTTGTTGTTTTTTCCAGATTAAACTGACTAGATCTATCTGAAACAATTCACTTAATACACTTGAGTCTCAATTTTTCTATTGTATATCTGAGGTAAAGTTTGGTCTAAAAAAAAATTCTGAATTCCAATTTTTTGTTTGTTTGGGCAGTGAGATGCCACCAATGTTGCAACATAAGAGATCTTGAGACACAGCTATTGCATACCTCCGAGTGTAGAAATAAGGAAATTATGTGAGAGATAGTGCTCTAGTGACCAACAAGGAATATGGATAAAAACATATTGTAAAGAAAAAAGAAAAGACAAAAAGAGGAACCAAATTATATTGTCAGGAAAAGGTGTCAATGTGTACATTTTCACTCTGCACCTGAAAACCAGAAAATAGTATATTAGTCACACAAATCCACTGAGAAATAAGTTAGAGGATCACCACAACACCTGAAGTCTTCCACCTGATGTAAGGCTTTGATAAACCAGTGATCAGCTACATACCATGACACCTAAGTGATGCTTCCACGATAATCACTTCATATAACACTTGCATACATGAACTCCATCTTTTCTGTAATTTGCTCAAAAACAACAGCATGCTGAAAGCATGAATTAATGTATTTCTTTCTCTTAATTTTTGTTTTCATTTATGATAGTCTGATATTTGTACTGGTTCAAACATCTTCTACTTTTGTTTTTGCAATGTTACCACAATTTTTTTCTACAGCCATACAGTTCATATTGTCATGGAACTATGACATTAAAAATGAGAAGAATAGGTAATATGTACTAATCTCAAAATTTCTGTTTTAACTTTGGATGAAAGCATCACTAATAGGAACCATGGCAAGAAGCTCCATTTAAAAAAAAAACAACATACAAACAAGATGGCCTTGTCTGATAAATGGCAGAACAGTCTAAATTTTTGCACACAAGTTTGCTCGATGGTGACAGTCACTACTGAATCTTGCTTGACAGGAATACCTGATATAAGAAAAAAAAATTTCTGCCATATTTGGTGTAACATTGCAGATGTTAGGAGAGTGTATCTACCATTTCATAAAAAATAATAATAATAATAAAATAATAGTAATTCATTACTCGGCAAGCATCAGAAACATTACTAATTCCTTTATTATACCACAGATTGTAAAAGATTACCATTTGTATTCTCTACTGGGCTCAGATTCAGAACTTTTTCCAAATTTGCTTTACGATTTATTGAAATATGCTCACAGGGTTAAACTATTTTGCTATGGCTGAGGTTAAATTTTCTGCACTGATCAGACAAGCTCATAAAGTTGGGCGAGTCCTGAAACACAAATCCTGAGGTTTAAAGAGTGCCAAGAGCTGTTCTTGATCTGGGTCTCAAATACACATAATATAGTTAATTCTTTCTGAGAAGAGCCAAACTCTAGAGGCCTAAATGAAATCAACTGATATTAAATTAACTTTTCAAATATTGAAAAGTAACTACATCTTTCCTTTTCTATTGATCTATATCTAGCAAAAATATCTTCCAATATCAGTACATGTGTATGTTATATAAAACAGCTTGACAACTGCTGAATAAATGGCAAAGGTAGGAACCTCTACATGACTGTTTTCAGGACTCTTCACAACAAGAGCAAAATTGCAGGTAATATGATTTTAATACACCACTGATTTGAGAAAGAAATGGGTGATTATTTGTGAAACACAAGACCAGAACAACATATAAAGAAAAATCAAGAATAAATGAGATGGGGTGAAAACTTGATGGGTGGGAGGTTCGTTTTGTTCGATATCTCTCCTTCCATCCCAACTAGATCATCTTACCATACTCTTCTCCCCTGAGGATTTCAGGCGCAATGTAGTTTGGGGTGCCGCAGAATGTTCCAGTTGTATCGCCAGGTTTTAGCCCCTCCTGAATACATGTATGTCAGTGTATGTTTTTGATTTATGCATGTGTTTGTGTGGTTGTGTATTTGGGTGACAGTGTTCACCAACAGAGCATTTTCATTGTAGGGGGTAGAGGCAGTGATGAGATGAATGTGATGGGTGATGTGAAAAAAAAAAAAAAAAGAAAAAGGAGAAGAAACACATCAGTTACAATGTAATTATATACAAGCAGAAACAATATTTTTTTTTCTTAGCATTAATGCCTGGTGACTCTATGTATCTATTTTTCACTATTTGGTGCAAAATGATGCCTGCAATTTTCAGTCTTCTATTTTTATTTTTATATTTTCAGTCTTATATAAACATCGTTCAGTATTAATCTTCAGGATGTGACTATTTCTGACAGTGGCCAAAATATTCCCATTGGTCTATTGCTACTAATAGTCTTCATAACTAACTATTCTAGAGTAGTTGAATAAACTCTTATGTCTCACTCTGACTCTTACTCTCACCTCAACTCTAAATCAAACCCTCACCCTAAATGTAACCCTAATCATAAGTCTCCTGATGCCTCTTGGAATAGTGTGAAATTTCTCCCGTCCGTAGTCTAACCGAAATCTAAAAATTTACAAAGTCTGATCCAATACCCCGAATCAAATTAAACAATGTAGTTTCATTGGTTGAAAAGGAAAACTTGGATGCAACAGAACACTGAGATTATTTTAATCTCCTAGTCACAAAAATTAGTACATAATCTTTATCTGATGCCTCACAGATAGAAAGACTCTACATAAGATTTTCTCAGGCAATTAATGCTTCAGGGATGTCAATCTGTCTGCATGAAAAAGTAAGAAAAGTTCCTGGCATACCCTTTATCAACGCCTAAAACTGAAATACGTTAATGGTAAATACTACCAGATTTGGGGCCAAAGGAGAAGTTACTGACAGCCAAAATGTAGGAAATCCTACTAAAGTAGGAAATTTGACATCCCTGATGCTTTTTCAATTCAAACTGATGTACCCTAATACTAGCAATACACTAGCTATTTTGAATTAACCATTTCCTGCCATATTGTATAACAAAACGGCACTTCAAAGGACAATTACCGCTGCTAAGGTGTTCCCATGCATAGCTTTCTCAACAACAAAAATTTTTTTAAACTTTAGTTATCATTTTACTTTAATATTTGGTTGTGATAATTCATAAAATTTAACATGCAGTTGTTGAATGGGTAAGTAAATCTATAGATTTCATTTAAGTTTGCATGAAACATAAATCCCTCACATAATAAAGCAACACATACATATTTACTTAATCAACATCATTGTTTTGATGAGAATGTTCTGTCAGTTTTGTTCTATTGTGAAATCAAAACAGCCACCACTTAAGAAATCTCTATTGTCTTGTGCTCAGAGCAATCGAGTTGGAAGTCACTCTGAGTGATCGCAAGGTAGGGCCATTTTCAATTATTTTCCGACTCAGAAACCAAATTCTTTTTTTTTTTCAGGTTAGAAAGATTAAATTAGCATTTTGTGGAAAAAAAAAAAAACAAACAAAAAAATTTTGGTCCCAGTAGGAAATCAGCTAAAAACGCCTTTAACTTGATATCACCAGCGCAACTTCTGACTCATTTGGCCTGGGTGCAAGACAATTTCAAAAGAGCACATATTATTTCTCTCCCTTTTCCCTCTCTTTCTCTTTATTTTCCAAGGATAACAGTTAAACATACAGTTTATTTAGATATATATGACTGAGCTAAATGCAAATGAATGTTCATGAAAGAAAAACAGTGACACTGCTATAGCTGAACAGCATAATGCTGTATAATTAAGATAAAACAACAATGAATATGTCAAACTTAACTATTCACACTGATCATATGAAACAACTAAAATGAACAACTATGAAAATAAAATAGTTAACACTTTCAACTACATAATATAATTAGGATGAAAATATAACAATGATGATGAGGACGGTGAGGATTTTGAAGAACTAAAAATGTGTAAAAAAAAAAAATTTAAAAATTTGGCGCCAGATTTATAAAAAGAATATTTCTTCATATTCACTGCTATTTAAATTGATAGACTAAGGAATGATGGTTGGCAATCTCTGTTGTAACATTAAACACATTTCTGTGATATGATGATGAAAACTGATCATGACTAATAAGCAATCTGTGGTGTCAGGGAAAATTAAAGATTTTACAATGTGTTGGAAAGTACTTAGAAACATGCATAACAAAATAAAGTAAAGGCCATAAAACCATATATTTTCTGAAAGTAGAATGAATTTTCTGCAACATGATAATTTTTTTTCCCTATCTGTTGACATATACTGACCTAAAAATGAATCATAATATGGCCAATTTAATTAGCTGTAAACACTTGGAGGGTTAATGATGATGATGAGAATGGTGACAATGATGAAGGCTGGATGTTAAATGAGAGCTTTGTACAGCTTAAACATAAAATAAAAAGAAATATAAAAAAAAAATCAAAAAAGAAAAAAAAATTAATTGGCATGTTGGAACATAGCAGCAATTAGATAAGGAACTTTCCTTTAACTCAAAAGCAGAAAGTTTTTGCTATACAAGACATCGCAGATAACAACCATTCCTGATTTTTTTTTTTACATATTATTAATTTTCGAAAGCATCAACTTCAATTAAAACTATCATTTTGTTATCTAAATGCTCTCAAAGGCTTGACAATCCACACAAGAAAAAATACAAACAAAACTGTAACAGGATTCAAGTGCAAACAGAATTTCTCATATGCCATATGCTCTGCTATGCTCAAACTTTTACGTGACGCTGTAATTTCTCATTCACTAAAACAGAGAAAGCTCTAGTTTCAAAGTAAAAGATGTTAAAGAAAAGTATTAATATGTACCTTGCACATGCCGTAATCAGTAAGTTTGATGTGCCCTTCAGCATCTAACAGCACATTGTCCAATTTAAGATCTCTGTAGACAATACCTGATGAGGATTGAGGGAACATCATAGTGTTAAAGGATTAAAGAGAACTCGATTAAAGTGAAACCTACCTGAGCAAACTTCGACAATGTTAAACATTATCACTTAACTTTTTTAGAGAAACTGCATGGTTCCTAGCCTAACATATTGATAAGCTAACAAATTAGAGGTTTCGTCTTCTCTTCAACAATTACTCTAAAAAATTCCTATCATTACTGTAATGAAAGTTAACATTATAACTTTTTAACTGCTAAAACTCAATGGATATTTATTTCCCAATCTCAAACTCAATTTGACTTTATTGTCAGAATTTGTGAGTGAGCTGTTCTAAGAAAAACGATTATTCATTATGTCACTTTGGCATACACCTATAAGCTAGAATGAAAAACTGAAACAAAAAAACAAAAAAAAGAAAGAAAGGCATATATACAACAACAACAACAAGAGGCTAAGAATGAAAAATTATTACAATGACAAAAAAAAAAAAAAAAAGAAAACAAAAAATGAACAAAAACTTTAACTATTTTTCAACATACTTACAAATCTATATTTAAATCTCACTCTTAGCTGTCAGATGATAAGACAATCTCCAATCTTTTTTTGTTGTTGTTGTGTTGTTCTAATGAAAAATGGTTATGAATGGATCACACTGAAGACAGTTGTTACAGTTTCAAATGCATTTTTTTTCCTCCTGAACTGTGACTGATCAGCTATTCTTCAACAACACACATTGTCTGGGATGTACAAACTGTTGGGGTTTTTTTATCAACAAGTTAGAAAATCTCACGCAACTATTTAACTGTATATTATCATGCATGAGGAGCTATATGTTACGAAATTCAAATCTCCATCTTCAAACAGTTGCTGAACATGAGCTCAGCTCTCATCCAGAGCATGAGCAAAACTCTACTGTATTTCTGCTTTCACTGTCATTGACCAGGACTTGTACTGCATTAAAAATTATTATAAAACCATGACCAGCCTGTGGAATCCGCAAACAGTCAGCAGTTAACTGGCCAAAAGTAGAAAAGTTGACGGCCGCCAGAAAGTTGGATTTCCAACTTAAGTCGGAGGTTTGACATCCCTGACCTTGTATAATCATGTGTGCTCTCCAAATCTGGTTTACTGTTCCCATAGCACACCAACAAACTTGTTCCATGTGTTCTAAAGGGTAAATTGTGATTTCTTCCCATTTTCATTGTCGCTCACTGAAATTTTGAGGAATCTCTGTCTTACCTCTCTCGTGGAGAAAATTCAGTGCTAAGCAGATTTCCGCCGCGTAGAATCGTGCATGCTCCTCCGGCAGTCTTCTCTGCCTCTGCATGTGAAACATCAGATCTCCTCCATTCACAAATTCAATGACAAAGAAAAGCCTGAGGGAAAATAAAGATTGTCAGAAACCATATTTACATGGCCCAAATTATATATAAAACAGCTTTTTACACTATACAACAAATAAACTTTTATAGAATAGCAGGAATTTATGCCTACAACACATAAATTTGTATAGCCCAATAAGTGAACTTACACAAAATGAGCAGCGGTCTGAAGACAGTCAGATTGTGAAAATGTTCAATTTTAACTTTTTTTTTTTCCCTGGCAAGACTGAGGCGCCAAAGAAAAAGAAACAGACTACCAGCCTCTCTCATTGACAACATTACTGAATCTTGCTGAATGAGAGTTTATGAAGTCAGTACGTCCAGTGAATACTTGAACAAATGGAGAATTACTCCATTGACTGCAATGGCCAATACTGCATATGCTGACAGAAGACAGATGGCATAACATTTAAAGTTCATATCTTACATGGAGATTCTAAGACCTTTTAATCAAATAAATGTGTGGTCACTGATTTTATATGAACTTAAATATTAAGTGGCTGTCAGAATGAATTCTGAAAACAAAAAGGCTGTATGAATCTTTATGCACATTTGACATTTTTACCCTGATCTTTACATCTGACAGTTGTTCACCATTTGAAAAGCTTTTTCCATTGGTCTTCTCATGCTGCATATTGCTGCTGCCATTCGCTGGTCACATATGGAACATTTGATAATTTTTAGCTGAGCGACAAGATACTGTCCTATAAAGTTATCTGTCACAGTAAAAATCCAGGGCTATTATGTTTGTATGGTAAGTAACCTATTCTGAAAGAATACTTCAGTTGTTATGGTCAGTTCTTGTGAACTTGCCTTACACATGTAGTACTCAAGGCCCTTCTTTCCACTCTGCACACTGCCACAACTTCCTCCCCACTTAACTTGTGTTGCTTGTATTTTGTTTGTTACTGCTGCATAGCCACTGCTTCAAGCATATGTGCATTTCTATTTGTCATAGCAGTTTGAAATAAACAAATGACATAGAGAAGGGACAAATTTCCACATATCCCATGATAAAACAGGTTTCTCCAGTTTTGATCTCTACATGAATAATGAAAAGTGTGACGATAAGAACGAATAAATACAACAGTGTGTGACTTTTCAACCATGTGGAATTCATGCAGATTAATCCATTTGTCCCCATTTATGATGTACATGGTAAGTCATGAAAATGTGCAAGTTGTGCTGTCATGAAATACCATACCAAGTATGGCATGGAAATCACCAACAAAATGGTTCCTCGATCCCTATATGTTATACCTTATACATCATGATAAACATGCCTCTACAATGGTCCTGTATGGAGAAATAGCCACAAGTAGGTGAATTCAGATTCCGGAATGAAAAATATGCATTCTGATTGGGGGGGGGGTCTTTATTGCTGGGAATACAATCAAACTCTATATACAGCTGAAATCACAAAGTAAAGAATCATCTAGCAGATGTCTACAACTATACTGAAATTTCTGATAACCGCCAATACGTATCCCTTTCTCATCAAACAGAAGTAGAAGTGTGGGTATTCCACTGGGTGAGGAGGTTGAAGGCGATGAATATTATGATTCTCGGTCAGAATATATGTTTGAGTGAGCTGGAGTCAGGCTCTAAATAATCAAGATCGAGCAGTAAAGATGATCAGCCCGGTCCCTTGTCCGCAACTGATACGAGTAGATCTGTATCTAGGCCTATCACCATGGAGGGAGACTATAGTAAAGGGGATAAGGGAAGAGAAATCCAAGTCTAGGCCTGCCTTACATCGCCAGTATGAAGACATGATCCTATAAGAGCCTAGTGCGCTGAAATAATAGCTCCCCAAACAAGCCAAAATCAGTATTGTATCAGAAAATGAAAAATTGGTCGCAACGAAGGGGTTAAACAAAGATACACCCCCCCCACCCCCAATAGATGTTTCTCACTTATTTTTCCTCACCTGCTGGCTGTCTGAAAACAGGAGTGCAGGCCAACCAGGAAAGGATAGTTTGTAGCCGCTTCAAAGACATGTTTCTCTGTCTGCACCCAGTCAATGTCCTTTAACACACAAAGACAATAGTTGAAAGGCAAATAAAAAATAAAAGCTTTCAAGACATTCCTTGTCTTTAAATTATTTCTGAATAATATGACAGTATAACAATGTCCCACAAAATTTAACAAAAAACAACAACAAAAAAACAAACAAACAAACAAATCAAGCTACCACCAAAAACATCTTCGTTTTAGAGACTGATTAAGAAATATAAAAATGGATGCACCATTTACAAATAATTTACATATTTAACCATTTTCAGTTCATTTTTACATGCTTGGAAAAGATCTGAAAGAAGTGAGTGGCTGCTTCAATATTTCACTGACTTTGATATTCAAATCTGTAAAAAAACAAAAAAACAAAAAGACGAAATGACAAGTAAAGACTTTTTACCTCATCATCATTGACCAGTTCCTTCTTGATGACCTTCATGGCGTAGATGCGTTTGGTTTTCTTGTGCTCCACTTGCAGCACCTTAGCATAGCTTCCTCGGCCAATGACCCGCAGCAGCTGGAAGTGATCCAGGTTCAACTGATTGCTGTCTGTGTTACCTGTGGCCTAAGAAAAAAAAAAAAAATAGATGGCGGGAAATTAAATATGATTTCAGATTACTGCTTCCCGTGCCCTGGGTAAAGAACGGATAATAGGAAGTTAACATAATGTTTGACTATTTTATCACTTGCCTGGGTGAAAAGCACATGACAGAAACTTAACATGAGAATTTTACTTTATTAGTGGACTCATTGTTAACATGAGGAACAGACACTGGAAATAAACATGAAAATTTACTATGAGTGCTACTTGTTGCCGGGGTGAAGAACAAATGATGGAAAGCTAACAAGAGATCGTGCTACTAATGACACAATGATGGGAAAAAAACAAATTAAATGACTTTTTATTGACAATGTTATCTGAGCAAACATAAAGAACAAAAGATATCAATTTAACAGTCAATACTACCTGTTGCTACAAACAAAATATAGAAAAGAGACACCAGTATGAGATTTTAACTTTCAGCGATACCATGTACACAGGCAACAAATTTCAATAAGTCACAACAAAAGTGTTTTGTTTTTTTGTTGTCGATGAATGGTTACTGCTCCGTTAACAATTTCATTAGTCAGTGATATCCATTGTGAATAACAGTAAAAGTAATGCCATAACAGAAAAGTAATGTGAGATTTCATTTGTCTGTGTTATCTGTTGAACCAACACCAAATGGATAATGGATGATGAAAACATGACTTCATCTATCGGTGTCAACCAGTTCTATAGTGAAATATTCAATTTGTAAAATGAAAAACACACATACACACACACAATTCATTTAACCCCTTCATGACAATTCGCAATATTTCATAAGTATAGTTAAATTACACAGACTGCAAACAAGAAAATCAGCTTTTTTCACCACGAGTAACCAGGGTGCAGAGTGCAAAAACATGTCATGAATGAACCCTCAAGTAAAACTTAAAAACACAACAGAGGGGAAAAAATCTTCTTTCTTACCTCAACCTTGGCTGTCTGTTACAGTCATCAATATGAAAATGGAAAGAAAAAGGTATGTGTTTATAACAGTATAACTTTAGGCTAACAGTTACATTGCAGAATACACGCAGTAAAGCTACAGAGATTTCAAGGAAATGTGATGCTCAAAGAAAGGACGTCAATTGTATAAATCACAGAGTGAAAGATAGAAGTTGATTCACAGACAGGCCTAAGTATGTTTGAAATAAGATAGACTTGCAGTGATTTATTCATCCCATTTAACGCTGCCTTTTCAAAGTTTTACAGAAACTCAGTTTTCAATTCACTCATTGTGGAAATCTTAGCAGAAAACTTAACATTAAAATAAATCTCTAACTAACTCGGCAGATGCAAGCTAAAACAAAGATTTACAGACCATACATTTGCTTTATTATTCGTGTTAGATACTGAATCACTATCAGCATTTTCATGTCTCTTAACAAAGCCAGTATATCTGAGATTAGGCCCATAAATGAACTAAATACACATTCAACATGCAAATTTTTGCAACAAACAAATAGAAGGCATATCAGAAATTTCACAAATACATGCAAAACGAAGGACATACAAATATCAGAAAAAAAAAAATGAACAAAACATAATTTTTAAGAAGAAGGCAAGGATAATATGACTTCATAAACTGGAAAAGCTGAATAGCTTGAATTTTCAGCAGCTCCCAAAAATGTTTTGTGTTCAACTGTCACAAGCTGGATCAATGTTGAGATACAAAAATATGTCCAGTTACTTTATCTGCTAATCATTTTCAAGTTTGTGCTTCTGCAAAATTCCTTACATTGCTGTGCTGCACAACATGCAAAAAAAAATAATAAAAAACAACATCAAATTATCCCATCCACATAAAAAAGAGCCCTTTCATGAGATCAAAATGTAACTTTGGAAGTTAATGGCCAAGTCCTATATACATGTATATTATATGTTGCACAACAACGACGCCAATTTTTTTATGTAAATACTTCTATGTGTCAATCAAAAGTGTAATAAGAGTATTTTACTTTGGTGAAAAAATTATTCAGTTACATTCTTCTTTGTAGAAGTTTTCATGCTACGTTTTCGCCCCTGCTACCCCATAGTCAGTAAAATTCAATTTTGTCAATGATGTTTCCTGTGAAATCATTGGCATTTCAACTGTTGGGGGGGG
>JBCAUA010477329.1:0-17258 GCA_038406235.1 Peronia verruculata | reverse complement strand
TGACCACGGTTGTGGACAGCTGAGATAACCACCACTACAGGAGGTTGAAAAGCTTATAAAAACCATAACCATAGCAACTTCCGGCCCACTTGAACGGGGCACCAGCCATTTTTGGATGAGAAGAGACTGGACTCGGAGGAAAGAGGGAGTAGGCCTGTAGTATAAAAACACTAGAAACACGGGCTAGGATGGGTGGAAATTTAGGACCAAAATTCTTGGCTGTGAGTGACAAACTTATAACTTAAAAGTGTATTGAACCTAGATCTAGATGCCTTCCAACCGTAAGGGTAGTGCATAGTGTTAATGACCATATTAATTATGGAGAGAGTATAAGAATAGTAGATGAAATCAGTGGATAAATGTACTTGATGTTAATCAGGGAATTATTCAAAAGAAGAAAGGTAAGAAAGTGAGATGGAAGATAAAAAAGCATTGAAATTTAGAACAAAAGAGTTAGAGACCCTTAGAGTCCAGTCTACTCTACTGACCTTAGCGAGTCCACTTCAGTATCGATCGAAACAGCAGTAGAGAAATTGAATGAACTATATTATATCAATATTTTTGTTTTTTTTTTTTTTTGTTTATTTATTTATTTTTTTCAGATTTATGTTAAAATTATAAAGTCAATCCCTGCTAATGAATGAAACACTATGGTCCACTATGTTTTTGTTTTTTTTTTCCAGTGCAAAATGACTTTCTTGGAGATGATCCGGATGTTTGGTGGAGGTGGCCCAAATTCCCTCAGCAATGTCAGTATAAGTGAGCAGAGAGAGCAGCAGAAAGCACGTCGGGCTGGACACCACATGGCATGAAAGACAATTCTTGGTACTTACATGGCCCAGAAGGCCAAACATATCCTATTGATCTTGAAATATGAACTGATTCTCAGGTCTCATGAGCCATGAGCATGAAGTGATTTGACTCATGAAATGCCACCATCATGATCAAATTGATGAAATGCTTCTCAGGATGAGATATGGCTCTTGTGATAAAAAAAGCTAGAGAATTTTAACATCTGAACAATCTTATGAGATAGTTTGAATTTGGTATTTCAATGTAATTGTTCTTACTGGGATGCTTACAGTCAGCTTTTTATTAAGTATGTTTGTCAGAGATAAACATCATGAACAATATTTATCAGATCTTTCTCAGAACGTAGTTGGGGCCTTATATTACCTGCAGAAATTGTTTGGAATTTAGGTGTCTGTAAAAATAAATGTTCTAATGAAGTTAATGGATTGTTAATGGATAATCAGGTTTTTTGAAATGTATTGCTTTTTTGTATAGAGATTAACATCATGAACAAAACTGATGAAATGTTTCTTAGGCAAAAGTATTGCTTGTATGAGGACAAATCTAGAGAATTCTACATCTTGACACGTTAATTACCCGCCAAAAGTACTTAAATTTTACATTGGTCATGTACATCAAAATATATTCTGCCTCTATGAACTTTTTTAAATTAATTAAATATGCCTTGACAATGACCTACAACAGCTGGCAGTTGCTTATATTTCTATTTTGAATCGTGATTGTGGAGTGATTTTTCAGGTGTAAACAGAATGACATCCTTTCATAATAAATAAATTCCCATTTGTCGGTGTCATTGGAGCACAGAAAATTATTTTTGCAGTGATTTGCAATGTGTGAGTGCCTTTTGTCTAGTGATATAGTTTTAATACAAAGAATTCGTTTAAACGTCAGCAGGAAAATAGAGTTGAACATTTGTACATGAATGCAGCACATCCGTGTACTTTGTACCAGTCCATAAAGGCTATGCCACAAAATGAAAAAGTGATAAATTACATAGCTTATGGTCACTAAGAGCCTGTTTTATTTTACCTTTTTTTTTCTTCCTTCTTTTTTTATCAGTTGTAATAGAGATGTAGTGCTATTACTCCATTTTATTCACCGTTTTGTGCAACATTTTTCCTGCTTTTGATTTTGTCCGAATGGAGAGAATGCTTTTCACCAGACATATTGTGAGAAATGTGTTCGGTGCTACCTTTAGAATTTTTTTTACTCCCATACGCACTTCGTCATCTTTAGTACCAAGTACAGTTTTGAGAGATACATGTATTAGGTATTATGGCATTGCAAATTAAGTTTCACTTCAATTTAAGGTGCTTTTTTTGCTTTTTGATACTGAGGTATAAACTTGTGGGCAAAGATCTTTCATTTTTTTTTTTTTTTGTTGTTGTTCTTTTTGGATAAAACCATGCACTAAATTCTGATTTTGTACAGCACGTGTGAAAAAGACCTTAGCAGTTCTGAGCAAATGGATGAGGGCAATGAAGCCCTTACTGACTTAGATTTGATTCTCTCTCTTTTTTTTTTTTATTAATTCATTTCATTTCTGTGTTCTCTTAGGATCACATGCAAGCAGTCTAAAGTTTCAGAGGAGAAAGAGTCCTAATTTGATTTCTCATCTGTTTTCAGAGTGGTAATGTAATTGTTTTGACATTTCTTATGCCACAGAAACCCTCCGATGGTACTCTGTTTTAATTCTCAATACAAACTCTTGCAAAGTTTTGTTCTGACGCAAAACAAATCTGAACAGAAATTGAATGTGAAAGGACTGAAATGTGGCACATAAAAGACAATATTAAGATTGAACCTGTAAATAAATACTTAGTCTCTCCTGCAGAAATGTGTACTGATGCTGAGAGAGAAACTGCAGATATGCAGTAGTTACAGTTCATAGTTATGCTTTCCCTATGGATGTTGAAGGAAATGATCGGTATTAATAAAACTGGAGTTCAATTTTCTTTCAATTCTCTTTTTGCCTGCACTTTTTTGCAGTTCTCTTTACTAGTTTTTCCTTCCATGTGATAAACTCAATGTACTAGTATTTGCCAATATTCCTGTGATATCTTGCATATGAAATGAAATAAAAGTCATTCATTGTTGTTTGTATTATATTCTTTGTTTGTTTCTTTTTTTTCTGACTTTCTTTTCGTCTGTCTTTCTGTCTTTATTTTCTTTCTTTCTTTCTTTCTTCCGTTTTTTCTTTCTTTCTTTTTCTGTCTTTCTTTCTTTTTTCTTTGTTCCTGTCTGTATTCCTTGGTTCATCTGTTTTTTTATTTGTATTATTTGTCAAAAGATCACTGCATCCTGTATTATTTTTTTTCCACTCACAATCAAAGGTGAATGCAAATATTGAGAAAAACCAGGATTAACCTCAAACTATTTAAAATATGTCTTGCACCCAGGGTAAATGTGTCGCAAGTCACGCCAGGTGAGTTCAAATCACAGCCATTTTGTATCGTTTTTCACTATTTTCTGACCATTGTACCAAAATATTTCTTTATTTTTCAGATTAAAAAAAGGTTAAATTGACGTTTTGTGAAAAAAAAAAAAAAATTGGTATCTTGGAAAGTAGTTAAAAACGACCAAAAACAGCCGTACATCTTCATTGCCCGAGGCGACTTCCGACTCATTTGCCCTGGTCGCAAGACATATCTATCCTCCTTTCCAATTCCTTTTTTCCCCAAGCAGAAAGTCCTCTTTTTCCCTCTTGGCTTTAATTCCGTCTTTGTGAGGGCCAGGGCTTGTCCTAAATATTAAAAAATTATAGCTTGTATCCCATCCTTGTCTTGCCCTCTCTCACTGTTACCATTCAGACATGCCACATTATATCACATCTATTTATTCTATTTTAACCCTTAAAGGAACGGCTATGCGGAGCACTATTATTCATTCGGGACTAGCAATGTTTTGAAAAATTCCTTAATTTTAGGTCATGCCAGAAAAAAAAAAATGTATGATATAAATGGCTCTACTCCCGCTTCTTTAGCTTCGAAACCAAGGTAAACAAAGCATAGTCTGGCGAGGAAAATACACGTGATCAGGACTCTGCATAGTGTCACCTGCGGTGGAAATATATGTGACTGGTCCTTTAAGGGTTAAAAGACTTGTATATTTAACAGCAAAAATTCACTCTCTAAAGCAGGATAGGAATGTCCAAAGTCCAGCCAGCAGCCAAATTGTTCCCATGTTCAAATTTTCACCGGGCCCACAGCCTTTATGACATTTCAAATGAACTTAGATAATAATATATGTTTAATCTGCCGGTAAATATTTTTAGCAGTCAGACTTTCTCAATATTTTACATAGCCTTCAAATATGAAAGATCCAGTGACTCTGGTAAAATAAAAGTTTGTTTAGATTTTTTTGTGCTCTACATAGACCCCCAGATATTTTCACCTCACCAAATCTGGCCCTCTTTGCCAAAAAGCTTGGCTCTAAAGTAAGGAAGGGTATGCGACAAATACATTTTAGTAAGAATTCGTTCTTTTTTTTTTTTGACTAACCGGCGGCCTGATAGACCTATCCTCTGCAAGCTCACTCAAGTTTTCACCCCTATTCGAGAAGACTAGGTGCTGGATCTTACCTACTGTTCCCTGAGATAGCATGCTGTGGGGTAATTCTCCATGATGGATGGTAGAAAATGCAATGTAAGCACAGTGTCAGAACTAAGTATTTTTTGTCTTTTTTAATGAAAAACTAGCATCATAACCTCTTGGATACGAAGTCCCCTCTATGTGTGTCTAAATGTATGTATGAATGTCTGTCTATCTGTGTCTGTATGTATGTATGGATGGATGGTGGATGGATGGTGGATGGATGGATGGATGGATGGATGGATGGATGGATGGGTGGGTGGATGGATGGATGGGTGGATGGATGGATGGGTGGATGTGTATGCCTTTGTAACGAATCATGTTATGTAGTACACACGCGAGAGGTTGTGTATATAATTATGTAGCTGGTTATAGTACAACCGCGAATGTTCCAGTATGCATGTGTGCTATTTTGAGCTTGGCCTTGAGCGCATGTTTAGGTATGACATCTATTCACTAGTTGCTTCCATCGTTTTCTCGATTGGGGCTCTAGACTGACTTGCGTGGGTGTTTGCTATACCACGTGACATACTAGTCATGTCGTGAAAGCGTTCGAAGGAAGGTTTTCGATGGATGAGATGAGTATAAGTATGGGAGCCAGTGAGACGAAGGGAGTCTGGACTGCAACGTACTGAGAGTTGTCTTGAGTAGAGTTCAACGAGTGCGGTACGCACGAGCTTTAGACAGTGGCTGCCCTATGTGTGTTCTGCGCCTGTGCTTCACTGTACATACTGTGTAATATAGCCAATCACCTGGATTAAATTCTGTGTTATAATTCGACTTGGAGGACTCTTGTTTTCATTTCTCCGCTATTGTGTGAGTCTCGTTCGCATCCACCACCTGATTTCCACTTATAAGTCACGACTACATCTACTCAACATTGAGAACTCGTGACAGTGATATTTTTTTCATAATTTTTTGCACCACATTTCAAATAGCAAGAGACAAAGTGGTTATTTCCTTCTTTGCCATGCTCGTCCTGCACCTATTGTACTTAGCAAAGGGAAGCAACCTAGTTTGCAGAAAACAAAATGGCTCAATTTCTTTAAATATGTAATTTGCAGCATAATAGCTGGAACAGTAAAAACTTACAAAGTTTAATCTTTTTACTTAAATGATGTCAACTTAGGATGTTTTCAGGATGCTGGAAGATTGAAGGGAAACAATGGTCATAAAAACATATATCAACTTTCTACATTTGTCCAAAATTTTATGCTACAAGCATGACTTTTCAAAGAAGGATAAAATGTACACATCTGCTAAAGTTGAAAATTAGTTTGTTTATCTTTCACTTCTTATATAATGCTCAACCACTGTGTGGATACCCCTGGCATTATTGGGCAAATCAGAATTCCTTAACCCAATGGTAGTTAAGGAAAGAGCCATGAAAAAACAGCTATTCATTAGAAAGCAAAACTAAAAGTTATACATCATTTGTGCTAGATGTTTGTTTTGTTTATCACTGCTTCGCACTAGGATGCAAACAAGCATCATGGGACAGGGGCTTTTTTAATGCCTGTAGCATCATTTTTTTTTTAATGCAAAAGGACTGTTATTTAAAATAAGTGAGTAGTTATTTAAAATATGCACTTTCATGGTATTCTGATTCTTTTGTTGAATCTCAGGAAGGTGGAGAACCTATACAATTTACTGTAGAACGCACAGGAGGAGCTTTAGAAAAGAGATCTGTAAAGTATTCTATAGAGCCAAATGGGGCAAGTGAATTTTATGGAGCAACTAATGTCTTAGTCTTTCAACGTGGTGTCAGACAAGTTACAGGTACAGCTCTGGCAAGGAAAGATGGGATTCCAGAGGTGAGATGCCTATATTAGGGAATACTGAATTTATTTCTAAACTTTTTTTTTTTCAAATTTATATATGGCATTGTGGCATTTCCACTGTTTTCCAGATCATTGATATTTATGTCAGCTTTACATTTTTAGGCTTTTGTATGTGTCATCATTTAAAAAGAAAATTAGAATCAAAGATGTTAACTCATCATTGGTAGTCATTTAAATAAAGTGTTCATATCTGTGGTAATCATATATCTGAAATAATTTGTTCAAAATGATAAGCTGAGTTATTATTACTATCATTATTACATTGTTGTTATAATTTTTATTTCATGTAATATTTACTTATTGTTTGAAAGTTGTTTTAAAATGTCTTGATGATGACAAGTAAACTTTTTACCTTCACTGTGGTAGTTCTTTAATCCAAATTTCATGTCTAAAAATATCTTGGATCATCTGTTTTTGCAAGTAAGGGTCTCTAATGATTATATTACGTCTCCTCTAATTCATTTCTACAGGAAAATGAGCATTTTGTTCTGGTCTTATCACCCATTGGAGATCCAGCACCTATTTTCGGTGACTACACAAGCATTAACATTACAATAACCAGCAATGATAGTCCATATGGAGTTGTTCAGTTTTCAACAAATCCAACTATAATATACACAGGTTAGTACTTGGGACAAGGTATACTTCAGCATGTTACAAGAAGGTTTGAAATGCTCCTTCAAATTCTGAGTGTCAAGTTATAACTTATTCTTGTGAAAACAGAATTAAATTCCCTCTCAGCTGGGTGTGTGTGTTTTAATATTCTATAAATAAAAGACATAGTACATGTGCTGTTTACTCAAGTATTGCACATCATTGTTAAACTCATAAGAGTATTATCTGAAGAGAATGATGCATTAATAAACTTTCAGTAAATGTATTAATGATTACTGTGTTCTCCAGACCACCTAAAAACTTACACTTATTCTTGTTAACTTTGCTCATATTTCTTCTCCTGTCCTCTTCATTTCATCTCCAAAAATATCAAAACTGAAAAAAAAAAAAAAAAATCTCTATTTGGTGGAATATTATTGCTCAAAACTAGCAATTATATAACATATACATGCTGTTTTAATGTTTGTCTATAAGGAGAGGGCCAACCAGGGAGAGAGGTTAATATTACTTTAACTGTTCAGCGTGTGATGGGAACATTTGGAACTGTCATTGTACCATGGTCAGTCTCACCAAGTCCACAAAATGATCTCAGGCCTATGTCGGGAACTATTGAATTTCTGGCTGGAGAAACAGAAAAGAACATCACACTCATGGTTCTGAATGATGATGTAAGTCGTACCTGTCAAATGAAGGAAATTGATTTGTCCTGAAACCTTCCATAATTGGAACCATTCTCCATGCGTTTCGTTGTCTTTCCTGAGTTGACAATAGCATGTATGTGATTCTTTGTTCGATAGTAAAACTCAGATAGGTTGATTGCCATTTAGAATCTCTTGAAGCAAAGACTGCAATGGCTTAATCTAATTGTTCAAAATGGTGTCTCATAATGTAATGATCATACTTTTGGCTATCAAAAAATTAAATAAAGATCGAAGTATTTATGGCTCTTTTATTTTTAATGCTGTTGTATGAAAATTTTATTTCCAAATCTGAACTTGATATTTTCAGGTTTGGATGTTAGCAGTTAAAAGTTAACCTGTAATGTTTATTTTCAGTCCTTCTCCCAAAATTCAATAGCTTTTCCCCTCTTGAATTTTTAATTTGAAGATTTTGATTGATCACTCTAACTTGTCATCTCTAATCCAGATACCAGAAACTGATGAAACATTTGCCCTGCAGCTGGCCAACCCTGAAGGAGGAGCTCTTTCTGGGATTCCTATGACAGCTACAATTGTTATTCAAGAAAATGATAATCCTGTGGAATTCACTGGTAGTTTGGTTCATATACATGTAACAATTCACTCTAAAAGTCTGTACACAGGCAGCCTTTTACCACTTCTGAAATGGAGAGCTTTTCATATGTTAAAATCATTTTGTAATTCTGACTGTTAGAGTATCATAAAGAGTCATTGATCACAGTACTACTTTGAGTAATTAGGCTCATTCTTTTTACATTTCTACAAAGCTGTTATGGAGTCATTCATTGATTTCTTTCCTTAACCATGAGCTCTGTTGTTTTACATAAAGAAACAGTTGCTATTTTTGAAACATTTTTAATTATTTGTAAATTTTGATTAAAAATAAAGAAAGCCTTGCATATCTCTGCCTGCCATTCTTACAGAAAATTGTGGTTGAACAACAGTTCAACAGTCACATGTGACTGATGATAAATTTATGTACATTTGCCCAGAATCCTTGCGATATGTGTCTGAACCTCAAACAGTCACATTGATTGTCAAGCGTGATGGTAAACTGGACAAAGAAGCAAAAGTTCACTATCGTACCTTAGATGGTTCAGCCTCATCTGTAGATGGAGACTATGCTCAGATCCAGATAGAAGAACTTGTGTTCACACCAGGACAGCAGAGTAAGATGATTGAAGTCAATGTTCTTGATGATGATATACCAGAGGGAAATGAGACATTTTCTGTGCAGCTCTTTGATGTGAGAGGTAAGCTATTATCCGATAATCTTAACGATTCAGTTTCTTGTAGTCAGTATTGCTTGGAAACATTTCATGTTATCATTGTGTCAACAGTAATTCTTTTCATCCATTGATTTCATCTCAGGTTTTGATAATACTTTTATCCCTAGAAAGCTTTATAATTCAGGATGGCATAGCTGTGATAAGAAAAGTCTTATCTGATTTAAAAAGAGAGAGAAAGAGAGATTCTGACAGACTAGAATTAGCGATAATCAATCTTATCACAAGACTGAAGCTAGATAGTAAATACCAAGCAGTTCTTTTGAGTAGGCTATGCTTATGTTTTCATTTTGGGTTGTCAATATCCCATATTGACTGTATTCATTTAAGTATTGAAAAAGAAAATTGGCATTGACTATTTAGAATAAGTTTTAAGTTTACTGCTCTCCATTTTTCAAGTCATATTCTGGTGATCACCATGATGTAGAATTGTTCTCTTTACAGGAGACCTCAGTACAACCAACAAATCGACAGTTACCATAGTGATCACAGCCAATGATCAGGCATATGGAGTGTTCAGTTTTGGCCCTCCTACAGATGCACTGGTTGAGGAGGGAGACACTATTTTTTTAAAGTAAATTCTTACATCAACTGCTTTTTTTTACATTTTAATTGTTTAAAATACATATACAAACAACCAAAAAATCTCTTAATAAGCTTAACAGCAACAACAGGAAAAAAAAGAAATAAAAATTGCAATAAAAATCAAAGGTAACTGTCATATGCATTTGTACAGTAGCTTGTAGTTGCAACTGTTATCTGTGCCACACATATAATTTTATATCACCTAAGTATGTCACAAGACAGGAAAATACAGTGTTATAGAATGTTACAGTGGAACAGGAAAATAGATGTAGACCATTCATATGTTTCTAATACAATGAACATTTTCTTCCATGAATGTCAAACTTAGCATTACTGCCTTCACAAAAGAGGATGTGATTATGGCAAAATATATCTTTCTCACAGTATTTTGATATGACCAGAGCTTTACCAGTTATTGTGGGCAGCTGTTCATCTTCTCTTTGGCACCCTTACGTTACATTTATTGGTTGCTAAATCATTGCCCATTGCTGATTTTCACTGAAAAATGGGAAAGATACATAATTTCCCCAAGAACTCAGAATCTAATTTCTTGTGAAGAGCAGATCAGAAACAGCTAATGTTTGCTACTTATATACAAATAGTCTTATGAACTGTTATTTTTGTTTGGACAGTATTATTCGCAGGCAAGGTAACTTTGGATCAGTTCGTGTATTCTGGGAGCTGAGGACAATCAATAATGCACCAGCAACACCTGGAGAAGATTTTGAAGTAACTAATGGTTATGTGGACTTTTCTCCACAAGAGAATCGTCACCCACTTGGTATCACTCCATTGGCTGACAATGTGCCTGAAGTTGGGGAGCAGTATCTGCTAGTATTGACACGACTTGAAGGTAAGAGTAAATGTTGCCTGAGGAAACTACACCTTTACCTGGTACATCATGGCTGCCAAGGAATGTATTCATACCTTTCAACCCCATTCCTTTGGTCCAACTATTTTTTATTTTCGGAATTACTCACAGCATCATGTAATTTTTTCTATTTTTACCTCACTGAATGTTTTCAAGGAGTTGTATTCATATCTTTTATCATCGTTTCTTTTAACCAACTATCTTGTTTTCTGGAAAAGAGCAAAGAGAGGAAATTGAAAAATAATTGAGGTAGCGATTTATGAATCAATTGAGTCAACATTTACATCACTTTTATTTCAGTAAATGTCTATTTATTATGGAGATGGAGCAAGATTTACCAAACAGTGGCGTACATTTATCTGCCTTTTTTTTTTTATATTACAGTGTTGGATGGAATGGTTGATGGTAGTCTTGTGTCACTTGCCAGCTCTGGTCTTGTGGCCACAGTGCGGGTAAACTCTAGTGATGACCCTCATGGGCGTATGGCCTTTGCTGCAAATGCCCGGGAGCTGATGGTAGCAGAAGACTTTTACCCTGGCAATGAAGATGCCACAAGGGCAACATTTACTGTTGAAAGGAGACAAGGAGCCCAGGATCAAATAAAGGTAAGGGATCATGTTTGTCATAATCATTCATTTTTAGACAAATCTGCCCTGTTATATAGATCATATGACAGTTTTTCTTATTTTTGTCTTAATAAACTTAAATGATACATAATAAGTAATCTATTGATAAATGGGCCATCCTTTGTACATAATTTGTATATTTCTTACTGAGAATATTCTAAGACTATCATGTCAGTTATTTACTAACATTTTTAAAATATTTCAGGTCTTGTGGGAGATCTTCTCCGATCAGCTAGGAGGAAACATGCCACTTGTTCATGACTTACTTTTCAGTGGTCAGTGGCCCAGTTCTGTCACAGATGTTCCAGATAAGCAGAGACCAGGAACTAAAACCCCAGTAGCACTACTCTCAGGGGCAGCTGGTAATGAGTATTACATTTTCCCTCGTTATATTGCAGCCATCTTACATCATTTGGATTGATGGTCATTAATTGTCTTTATCAGTGGTTCCCAGAGTGGGCAATGCAGCCCCCAGAGGGCAAGGAGAGTTCCAAGGGGATGCTAAAGGGTTAGGGAGGCAGTGGATGGCTGGACAGTGGCTTCGAAATTACTTGGATATTGTGGACAGAGGAGATCTGTGACTTGTCTTACTGCCATGAAACCCAGTATTGAACAATTCTTGACTAAGCACTAAATTCACCCTTCACGTTAACTATATGTATGCCCATGCATATTGAAAAAATAAAAAGCTTTTCAGAACCAGGTTTCTATCAACTTTACTAAGATTAGATGATAAAATTTAGAACTTGGAGCACATTTTTTAGGCATTCAGGTGTGTGTGTGTGTTGGGGGAGGGGGGGGGGTGCCAAAGTCATCTAGGGGCCAAGTGACAGTACTCCACAAAGTTCAGGAACCACTGATCTAAATCATCATCAACATTTTCCACAAATAGCCTGTCTTGAACATCAAGATATAAGGTTGGTCAACCTTCTCTAACTTTATATACTTTAATACAGATGATAAATAAAATGTTCTTTAAAAAAAAAAAAGAAAAGAAACGTCAGACAGTTATAACAGATATCAAAATTAAATTGAGTCTTCATCTAGGCAAAATAGAAAAATCAACATTATTTCATGATTGTCACCATTATTATGTTGTGGCCCCCCCCATCTCCTGTTGTTGACATGTTTGTTGATTTGCTGTTCAGTTTATTATTAGGCCTATATCACTTTGTGTTATGGTGGTATTGATTATTTTGAACTTGAGCACTGACATTGCCGTTATTATGGACAGGCTATTAGTTGTCTGGCAAACGTACAATTACATTTTCAGACAACTTTATCACTGTGCCAGCTGGAGAATGGCCTAGTTTGTCTGCAGCTACTGATGGATTCTCTCTATCTGCATGGATACAACCCTTTCCTGGGACTGATGGATATCTCATATCTCACAGTTCAAATGATAGTAACATTCATTACCTGAGTCTTCAGCTAACTACTGGTACCAGTTCTACCATTCTGACTTTGAGAATGTCTACAGATACCCAGGTAATGTGAATTATTCTTGAGTGTTTTGAATTTGTTGATTCTCTACAATTTGATCTTTGATATTAAAGATTCGTGACATTGGAAACAAAAACTGAGACTTCATTATGGATTGGAAAAAGAGCTCTTGACAATTGCTTTCTTTTTAAGCTTTTTTTTTTTTTTTTTATCTCTTTGGAGTTATTATGGCTTACAAGAACTGGCCCAGTATGCTATCTTTTTGAGCTAAATATTCCATGCCGTTGCATTATAGTACGTCTATAGTAATCTGAATACATTTGTATTGGTATTGTTCTGTTGTAGAAAGATATAACTGTATCTCTGACCATTATGGTTTTTTTTTAAAATTTATCATTCTGGAAGACCTTAAGAACTATCGACCTTTGAAAAATATTCAGAAAGTTAGACTCACGGTGGAATGGAATTATACCTGGATGGTGTTCTAGGACATTTTGGTCATTTCTTTAAGCCACATTTGTGCTCATCGACGTTTAAGAGAGACCTGAAAATATCCAGGTCCCTAGAAACCCTAATGCTGTGGCAGCCACAGGTATGACTCACAAATAAACTCAGCATGTGATATATTATATTTTTATATCATTTTGTTTTATATATTAATGGCTAAAGATCTGTTTGATATTTAAAAATCACTTCAATTCTGAAAACTATCTATTTTCATTGTTAAATTTCTCAGACCAATCAAGAAGTTATTGCTGAATCTACATTGTCAATAGGGGATGGAATATGGCATCATATTTTTGTAGCAGTGGACAACTCAACAGTTTCTTTCTATCTTGATGGACAGTTAATTGAAACAAGGTAATCTGTGATAATAAAATAAAAATCTAGTTCCAGTAGCAATAAAAAGACAGTAAAGTTGCAAAATAATGAGAATTTATTAAAAAAAAAAAAAAAAAAGAAAGCTTATAGTGAATTTCTCTGACAGGAGGCTCTCCACTCATAGTTTTATTTTCATTGTGATGCAAGATGTTCTGATCAATGAGCACTGTATATTATCATAATTTGTATCATGTCTTAGCAAGGTGGTAAATTTTTATGAATTTTGATTGGAGCTATGAAATTGTGGTATTCTTATGTGATGACATAGAGATTATGTATTATGAATCATAATACAATAAAATTTTGTACATAAATACCTGCATCATATCTTCATAATATGATTATCCTAGGTGAAATTTGAAAAACAAAGTGCCTCGGTTTGTGGCAAATACTACTTGTAGTTTTATCATGCAATAATAAAACATTGAAACGGATGTGAAATTATGTCACTGTATTGATTTGTCTCTCTTAATATAACTATTGCTAAGTTTAGGTTGTACTTTCAAATATGATGGCACATTTTGACTTTATCATCTCTCCTTTTTTTTCCCTTAGGAATATGATATTGACATCCCTGCTCACTGGATCAGGTGATGTGCTGGTAGGAGCTCAATCCAGGGGAGTAGGCCTGTATTCAGGTTATTTGCAGGATGTGAGGCTGTTAATGAGAGCAATAGATGCCAGGTAGTCAACATTTTGAAACTTGAGTTTAAAGCTTTATGTGATACAGAGGAAAAAAAATGATGCTATCAAGAAATGCAGTGCACTTTTGGGAAACTCAAATGTTTAGATGGATTTAAGTTTCACTTTTTGATGTTTATCCAGTTTTGAACAGATTTGCATATTACTGTGTGAGATTTTAAAAAATGTATCTCTTTAGAAAAACACATTGAAAGCAAATGTGAATCAACTACTTACAGACAAAAATTTGTCAGCATCCTTACAAGATCATTTTCTGATATCCTCAATAATAATCTTAAATACTATAACTATAATGACATTTCATACAGGTTTAATATGGACAAAAAATAAGGATATTCCACAGAAAAAAATTGTCATGCTTACTGATATTAATTTTTTTGACACATCGTCTTTTCTCTGCCATATTCAGTTCTGTGAATGAGTTATACCAGATGACCCCTACTGAAGATGTGACACCTATATCAGGCATCCTCATGTACAACAGTGGCAGTAGAACACAAAGTTTTACCATAGCATCTCTTCAAGACATAGAAGAGGAAGGCAGAGAAGTATTTGCTGTGATTTTGTTGGACACAACAGGTGGTGCCACTTTGTCAGCAACAGATTCAAGAACAACTTTGTCAGGTACAAGTGCTGTTCTACATTGACAAATACTCCAAGTGGATAATTCAACTAAGAGACTAGAAAGTTTGTCTCAGATTACATATTTCAGTATCAGGCATGACCTCAGCAAACTGCTTTTCACAATATTCCTGCGTAAAAATGGAGTAGACATACTGAAATACATTGTCATAGATCTAACTTTCAAAAATTCCTTCATGAATTGCTTAGTATCAAGATTACTAACAAAATATTTTGAGGGTGGGATTCAGGAAAATTAAAGGATTAAAAAAATAAAAATGTAAAATATAAGTTTTAGAATCTACCTTGGTTTCTGTATCCTACCAGTTCTAAAGAGTGATAATGCAAATGGCTTGTTTGGATTTGAGGGAGACTGCACTCCTTCCAGAGTCCAGTTTGAAAATTCTACCATAACTTGTCAAGTGCAACGTGTGCGTGGGGATGATGGTACTGTTACTCTGTCATGGATCGTTAACCAGAGGCAAGGGACAGGAAGTCAAGAAGCTGTTTCAGACTTTGAAGAAAGCAAAGGATCAGTTGATTTTCTCCCCGGGGAAAGAACCAAGGTGCGAATGAGTAACTCTACTTCAGCAAAAATGATTATGAAATTGCCTTAAAAAATGCAGACTAATGTTTCAGCAAAGCCTGCTATCGAATCACATGAACTTTCTGTATTTGTTTTTGTGATATTTTAATTTTAACAGGACTTTCGAAGTAATTTACTCTGCACTTGAAAATTGAGGGAAAGCAAAGACCTTTCACGAAATAAACTGTATAATCATGAAATAGAAACAAAAATCTGTTCAAGTTACAATGCTTTAAATATTATTTAAAGAAAAAGTCAGTATCTAGGCCACATCACAAAGCCTTCTTTATATTTTTTTTTTCATTCCACATGCCTTTCTTGAAAAAGGCTCAGTAATGACATATTCAGATCTTGAAATGCACTGTTAGAGGGCAGTTGATATTCAGAAGATCAATATCAAGTCATCATTCTGATGTTTCTTTTCCACTGTTTCAAACATGGCAGATCATTGAGATTCCCATCAAGGATGATACAGAGCCTGAGATAGACGAAGTATTTGAGATCAAGCTAACATCTGTCAGCTCTGATGATGGTCTTGTAGGCACAACCAACACCAGTGGAGCGAGCATTGATAGCAACACGCAAACTTCTCAAATTGTCATTGAGGAGAATGACTATCCATATGGACTTCTCCAGTTTTCTGATAGACTTGGGGAGCTTCCTGAGCCTGGAAAGTTGATACGACCAGTTGACGATGTAGTCAGGGTAAGGAGTTTAGTTGATGACGAAAACCAGATCTCTGTACTGTTAATTACTAGTCTGGAACAGGGAATTTAAAAAAATATAAAAATATGGTGACTACATTCTCTATATGGTTGTCACCAAAATCCTACAAATGTAAACCACAATGAAATAATATTATTATTACAGTCTATAAGATGTTTAGAGGATATTGTGCATTTTTCTTTTTTTTTTTTTTATACATGAGATGTTGAGAATGCAAAATATATGTACCTTGAGCTACTTGTGATATAATCACACTACATTTCACTTACCTGCAGTTCTGATGATTGTTATCATTGTGAAATACATACAGCTTATAACGTTATGTTATTTGATATTAATCTGCCATTTTGTGTGAATCAAATGGATATGTTGAAATCACTTTGTACTCGCCTTCGAGTTGGTTGCAGCTGGTATGGATCTCTGTTTGAAGTAATTTAATAAACCAAGAGTCATGCAGTTTTAGGTTTAAATCTTCATTAACAATTTCCTAAATAATCTTTTGCAATGCCAACAAAGGTCTCAGTGAGTGAAGACGGTGGCCTAGTTCCACTGGTAGTACAAAGAGCACAGGGCACTTTGGGAGCTGTCAGAGCAGAATGGAGAACCAGAGATATCACTGCATTGAGTGAAGGCAAATCTCCCCCTGATTATGTGGTAAGTTATTAGCCACTATAGTGATGAATAAATACATTTTATATAAACTAAACACAACTTGATATGAGGAAATTATATTTCAACACTATAAATGTAGTTTTTTTACATCCATTGGAAAAATGTGATGTATGTAATGTTAATGTTAAAATAATGTTAATTCAAGACAATTCTCCATTTGATCCTCCTTGCCCATTAGCTTGTCTTTATATCCTGAAATTTCCAGCTTTGCATATCTGCTGCACCTTGATATAATAAAATGTGGATCATTTAGTTGTTCATTTTTATTTATGTACGTGTGACAACATTTTTTTTGAGTAAATGTCACCTGCTCTTGCACCCTCTGGTAATTTCAAGATTTTATATCCAGAAGACAATGCCAGATTTAATGTTATTTTTTCACATTAACAATATCATTAAGTTATAATAAAGGTCACATCACAACTGATGTTCATATTTCAAAAAAATTAAAAGAAGTAAACTTTATTATGATACATCGTGCTAAAAAGGAATTCCCTAAAAAAAAAAAAAAAAGCTTATGAATTATATAGCCAACTTAAAGTATTTTGCTTAGATGTGCCTTAAATCTGCATATTTAACACTAAATTTTAAAGAGGGGGGGGGGGGGGTGTCCTGAAAATAAGGTTTTGGGACGAAAATCTCAAAAATGGGGATTTCTTATCTTTACAAATTTTGAACTCTTCTCATACCAGAAAAAATAA
>JBCAUA010477218.1:0-17259 GCA_038406235.1 Peronia verruculata | reverse complement strand
GGCTACAGAGAAATCGGAGGAGGTCTAGGCAGTGGTAGTAGGTCTGGTTCGGTATGCTGTTCTGCCTGCCTCCTGGCACTACAAGGCAGGATGCTAAGAGCTCACTGCTCGCAGTCCACCCTGGGACTGCAATCAGAACTCCGTGCATGGTAAAGGACGCCAAGCATAGCAAAATAGTAACTCCTCCATGGCCAAGGCGTCCAGTGGGTCATTCGAGACACAGGGTGTTTTGTAAAGGCGACATCACCAGTCCACTCTCCAGTACAAATAGTATACGTTCCTTGATATAATAATATATTTAAAAAAATGTTGCTATATATAAGATCTACCGGTACATAACATATTGATATGATTATATTTCATTATTATATTGTTATTAATGTTTATTATTTGTTTGTTGTTCATGTGTGCAGGAAAGTTAAATTGATGGCTTATGAATTAAGAAATTAATAGAAATCAATACGCTCCGTATGATATCCATGGTGGCTGAATATGTAGACAAAAATGTGGAATTGTCACACCTCTTGCAATTTCATTTCATTTCCCTGTGTCAAGCCATACGAATATTCTCCGAGTTCGAAAATGTAAGGCTTCTGATATTTTCTTGAATTTCAACATATAATATGTGCATTGTTGCTGCTTGCCAAATTACAGACGTAGTGATCTATTGTCGGGTTTACAGTCACTGTTTTGAATGGAAGATATTTGCTTTATAACAAAGTCATAAAGGGCTGGATGGTCCTTGCGTCAGCTGGGTGTTTGAGTCATCCGATATGTGTTTCGTGTCAAGTAGCATCAATTCGCACCATAATTGACATATAGATATTAAAACGAGCCAGTTGTGGTTCAGATTGGTGCAATCTGACATGATGCGTACACAGATGATGCGAACACCCGGTCTGACCCACTAACCCACCAGTCCTCTATATAATTTGTACATGTCTTGATATTTAAGACGCGCTGTCTACCAGCAAAAAAAAAAAAAAAAGAAAACTGAATACACGAAAACCAGAACAAAAACAAAACAGAAACACACATAATAATCTGTACAATACGATAAATTAAAGAATTGGACGTGGTTTTAGTGGCGAAATTGTCAAATCTTTTGGTTCTATATCGGCACAACAAAGACAAAATGCTGTACATTCTAATGTTCATAATGGTTGTTGCTATCGTCATTCAGATCGATTTTTGCACTGTTCAAATCGATGGCAAAGTCCTACTTTGTGGCCGTTCGTTATAACATCTTTTATTTGGCTTGGCACAATGGCACGGTTCGTTAACATCACAGGTGCGCAACACTTACCGTGCAGCAACTACGTGCCAGAAACAATGAAACCAGAGAGGTGTCTTATTTGTACTCACACCTTTGGATGCTAGTTTTTACAGTCGTATTTTTGTGGGCTGTTGCAGAGTTTAAGGTCCTGAGGACACGTCACGCCATGAGTTAATATTTGCCTTGCGACATTACTGTGATGTTGCTAAACCACGCATAAGATCGAAGAGGAAGTTGGGGGTTTAGAAGACCGACTTTATTTTGTGATTTCCAGGCGGAAGGAGACCGAGGTGAAATGGAGGAAGAGAGGGGGCGGGGGGGGGGGGAGGAATAGGAAGAATGGGAGGGCAACAGTTCAAGTTCAGGATTGACAATGTATGAGATTTCAAGTCCACTCTCTCTCTCTCTCTCTCTCTCTTTCTCTCTCTCTCTCTCTCTCTCTCTCTCTCTTTCTCTTTTCATTATTTTGCTCTCCTACGAGTCAGCTAACCTTGATCTCATGTTTTCCTTTATTGTGCTAGATAGAGATCTGAAGTTCAGATAGAAATGCTTACCAAGGTCAAGTCTTACCCGTAGCAAAACACAGCTAGACGAAAAAAAAAAAAAGCGATTTTTTTTTTTTTTTTCAGAATTTGGATATAGTACCGTTAACGTTTCATATCCTTATTTCGCCTGCTGTTCCTTACCAAAATTTCCCAATGCAGTCCAGTAGAACTTAATCATATGTGTTGTCAGGAAGAAATCATGCGATATATCCTGAAAACAGCCTAAGGAACCAAATTTGTTCGCTTTAAATGAATGTCAACAGATACCAAACGAGACAACTTAAATTTCTTCACAAACTAGAACATAGGCTCATCTTCCACTGGTGGATTTTAACTTGTGATAAGATTGCTTTCTCCTAGTAAGTCTAAAATCAAGTCATTCAGACAAAATTGATCTCACGTTCTAATGCAGTCTATGGCTGACATAATATTAAAGATTCAACCATCACTTTTTTTTTTTTTTTACAAAAACGCTTTGATTCTTCACTTACACAGCTTGTCCTCCTGGAGATGGAAGGACATCGTGAGCATTGACAGAAAATTTTAAAAATAGGAGAAGAAAAGTCAAACTGGTGCGCTAATTAACACTTTAATCAAGAGAATGGAACTAACCACTTTCACATGGCTGGCTGACACTTCCAAACCATTGCTCCAGCGAAAGACGAAAAAACAGAAGGGTTTTCGTTGCTGCGCAGTGAAGAAGGTGGTGTATACCTGTATAACTTGTGTGTAAAGATTTTTACGATGTATATTATATAGAACCTGTTTCCTCATTCCTGCATGATTTCCATTGCTTTGATTACCATTAATTATCACTGACGTTTGTACCAAACAGTACATTGCCACGAATCTGCTGCTAACGGTGAGTCTCCGGATGAGTGACAAAATACAGATGAGTTGGACACAGTTGACCTATAGTCGACGACGTTTAAAGTTTGCTGAATATTCCCTGACTATGGTGCTGACTGCCAGATGAGATTCTGCTTTCTCGGATCTGTTGCTCCACCGGCCTTCAGCCCAGACAATCTTTCTGGTGGTTGTTTGACTTTTTTTTTTTTTCACGTCCTCCCTACCCACTGGCATCGATTCTTGTGTTGCACAAAGAGGGATTATAACTACAATTATAACCACATTTCCATTCTGCTAGCCTTTGACATACAATGATCTACTGTTTGCAACTCCAGGGGAATGTTTAAATGATGTTCAGATATTTCTGGGACAGAAATAGGTCGGTAGTATCGATATCCCGATTTCCCTCCGTAAAAGGCAGGATAAAGATGAAGTCTCAGTGGTATCGATATCTCAAGCTCTTTCCAATTAAAAAAAAAGTATTAACAACATGAAGTCTATGTGTTCTTTTAATTCAAGGTTTAAAAACATTGCCATAGCAAGACAGGCAACAATAGCAAAAACAAAATCAAGAGAAAAGCAAACAAAACGACAAACTTCAGTGAGGACTGGACTATTAACTATCAGGACGTGATATCTTTGGTCAATGTTTGACTAAGATGGCCATTTTTTCCCAACTATATTAAATGATATTGACGTTCTATGAACTCACAGTTTCCAAGTCTTGTTGTTCTCTGCGAATAACCGGCGTTCACAGCCAGGTGCGCACCTAATCTGCACAGGGTTGCACCATTGTTCCTCGAAAAACCGTAAACAGAGAGGACGGTCATCGTGAGCTGATGTAGAACACGAATTATAGATTTATATTTACCGGCCGTATACAGCAGACATTGTTAAGCTGACTATTGAAGAAAGAGCTGACGAACATAATGTCTTAGATCTAAGTGTCCAGTTTCGCCCGTATTTTCTCCAGGCTTTCTCTTAGTATAATTCAACTGAAACATGGGGGCAAAACAAAAAAAAAAAAAACCAGACTCATTAAAAAAAAAAAAAACAGTGAGCGATAAAATGCCTGTCTCAGTACATAAATGGCAATGCATTCAATTCACGTAGAGGAAAACAATCTGGCATGGCATGTCAAGCTACTTGTACAAGTTTTCGTGCTGTGGTGCCGTTAAATCCCAAACAAACAAACATGCAAACAAACAAACAATTGTACAAGTTTATATCAGCCAGAGAATAATTATGTCTGAACCGTACACCTTTCGAATACACCACCCTTGTACATAATTTATTGTGTCTGATTTTAAGATTTTAAGGTCCTTGAACCATGCCAAATCACGTGTCCATATTCCTATTTTTTTTTTTTTTTTTTCATTATTACCTTCGATAATAATTATTGTAGATTCAATGTGTGGATTTCTGAGAGGTCATTTGGAAACCACAAAACCAGCGTTTAAACATGTACAGGTGTAGCATGCATACTTTGTAGTAAAAACCAAAATAAGACACACATACAAGCCAGTCAGACAAGGGGAGATCGTTTCGCAGATTATCTGCCCCTCCCAGGAGAGGGAATTGTGTAATAGGAGATCATTTTGACAGCACTGTTACGTGCCTTTGCCATAGGGTGTTGAGCAAACTATGTAAAAAGGAAAAAATCCTTGACTTCTTGTCATTCGAAAAAATGGTCCCCCCAAAATTTGATAAAATTACAACAATGAGAGGAAAACATTTTTTTTGCATCGAAATTTTTCCTAATTTTTCATGGAGTATGTTTGTTCAATCCCTCTTTTGTCTGGAAAAGGGAAGTAATAGGACTGACAAACAACTTACCATAGAACATGTCACAGTGACTGAGAATGACTTAAACCAAATCATAAATAAAAATAATAATAATAATAGAGACTATTTGTATAGCGCCCATCCCCATAATTACAGGCTCTAAGCACTTTACAATTTATTATATCACTCCGATAGACCTAAAGAAGACATTCATAAACGTTCTCAGCTTCCTGGGAAGCATACAAGGCGGGTTGCCTGTTAGGCGCTCAAATTCTTATCAGTCTAACAATATCAATCACTGACTATAGTCAGGTACCCATTCAAACCTAGGTGGGGTCAGGGAATATGTGTATTGTCTTTCCCAAGAACAAAATGTCGGGACCAGTCAGGATTCAAATCCGGAACTTCAGATCCCGAGTTGATGGCCTAACGGCTAGCTCACGACACCACCATAAATGCAGCGATACGTGGTTTCTCCACTGTCGACACGTACGAGTGCTGATATTAAACAGTCCTAAAAGGTCTCGCAAATAAAAGCGTCATTTATTGGTACAGACAAAGAAGGCAGATAGCTGAAAAAAAAAAAAAACGTTAGCGGTCGAGGGGGAGGAGGGGGCGAGAGGGGAGGAAGTAATGTGAAGAGATGAAAGGGTTGATAAGAGAAGGTTGGGGCTGGGGTATGTCTGTGCGGGAGAGGGGGGGGGATATGGAGTCGACCTCAGACTTAACTTGTTTTGATAAAATCAAATTTTGGAGGACTAGGACTGGCAGCTGTTACAAGAATGTATGGTCAAATTACAAACGGCTTCAGAAAATTAAGCGTCATTTCAAGGTTTGAAGTCATTTTAGAGGTTCAGCCTTCGTTTCTTCAGGCATTGTCAGTTTCACAATCATAGAAAGTGACCTCGAAGTGACTGTCCGGCTGTCTGTCCGTTTGCCTGTCTGTCTGTGACGTCTCTTCTGTCTGTCTGTTGTGTCTGTCTGTCTGTCTGTCTATTCTTCTATCTATCTGTCTGTCCATCCATTTGTGTATCTAGGAACTAATGGAACACCACTGCAGATGACGACTGATAAAATAAAATAGCCGAGCGTAACCATCAACACCAGGAGACTGGTGACTAAAGAATGAGGTGGTTGAGTCAAAAGAGAGCTAGAGGAGAGCAAACACATCAGTCGCGAACTCTGGACGTAGGAGAGCTCCCAACGGTCAGTCCAAAGACTGGCTTAGGAGACAAGTCATAGGGATGCTGCAGGTGGGTACAAGTCAATTCATTCCAGAGTCGTTTGATTTTCTTCAGCCTTTCAATCCTAAGGAAGTAGGATTATCTCGGCTTTTAGAAGTTGCCAATTTTTTCTGAGAATTTTTGTGAGTAGAAATTTGGAATTTGGAAATTTTGCCCCCAAAGCGGCACTCAGGCCTACTCTTCTATCGATTTTGAACTGCCAAGGGTTCTGTAACGTGCGTAATGTACACACGGGACCTCCGAAATATATTCGCCCTTATCCGAGAAGGCTAGACGTCGGACTTCCCTACCCACGGGAAGCCAGGGGGCGTTAAGTTACTGAAAAAAAGAGGGTTTTCGATCTTCGTGCCCTGCCATCCCCCGATGAAGAACCCGCGAGTCGATCCCGGCCTGTTTTCTCCATGAGTAGACGCCATACCCATTGAGCCACTGCGCCGCACTTCATTCCAAAAGACCTGTTCTGTTACTCTTAAAATGTACCCAGCTATCTCTTTACGTTCCCCTCTTGCATCCATTCCGGGAAGAGCCTTAGCTTGATCCTGAATATGACAAGACAAACAAACAAACAAAAAAAATATTAAAAAGTAGAGATGTTCATTCTAACCTGTTTAACTCATGGTTATTTAACGGATGTCCTGGCCTACTGTAAATCAGGATTTGATTTTCTCTTGTTGTTACAATACAATTTTCAAGAGAGTTTTTTGATCGGATACAGATTAAAGATGCAAATAACACTTGATTATGAGCCTTATTGGCAATATTTTGAACTCAGTGCCAGGGATGGGCATTGGGTGACCAATCTGAGCCAAATGGATTCACGATTGTCCAGAATATCACAAACACTCACAACGTTTTCTAAGATGAACTTCCACCTCCTATAAAATGTGAAATTCTCTTTTATTGCTGCTGCTTCAGACCACATGTGTGTACTATCTGACATGGTACAGGTCAAACAATCCGAGTGTTTACAGAGAAAGTTGTCATTCTATGGGATCCATTATGGTGATGGAGGCAGGGAGCAAACTTCAAGGAACAGAAAGCCAGAAAGACAACACACAGGAGTCATGGAGAGAAAAAGAACACGTTTATGAAAAACAAAAAGAGACCGTTAAGAGGCTCAAAGTCGAATTTAAAAATAATAATAATAATAATAATAATAAAAGAAAAAAATCGAGTTCTGTTATTTTTTTCCAAAAAGAAAGAAAACAAAAAGGAAAAAAAAAAATTAAATGCATTTTTTCTCAAACTGGTTACATAAAAAAAATGGACACTGATTTGCTATCTACTTTTTATTTATTTTTGTTGCTGTTGTTAATTTCTAAGCCAATTCTAACTAAACACGGCACACAGCATTTTCAGAACAAGAATAAAACAAAAACAAAAACGGAGGTCTGTGCGGTTCAGCCCGTTTATAAGTTTTGGGGAAAAATAGGCTTTTGTTATAACATTTGAAATTTTACAATGGGTCATTTTCAAAAATCTCAATAAAACTTTTTTGTGACACGAAGAGCTAAAAATACTTAACATGTCAGATTATAATACGCTAAACAAGAGGTTGACAAAATTTCACTAAGTTCATTCAAATTTGGCGTGGAAAATATTTTTCAAATATCGCCATTTTACCGAAGCTAAAATCCAAGATGGCTTCTAGCTATTAGACAATTTTTCCCACCCTAAATCTATATCGTGTATATACGGCATTCAATGGAAAACGTTAGCATAGTCTAGTTGTAATCTAGCTGTATCTCTAAAACCCAAAAACTCCAGGACGCCCTCGTTCCTACGCCCTCTTCTCCCCCCCCCCCCTCCTCCGCCCCTTTGTCAAGATAGCCGAATCAGTGACAGTATCTGCAGCTGAAGGCCTGTGTAACAATGTTGACTATTCAGTGTTGCTTCTTCTGTCCACTTGCTGTCCTCATTTCTTTCTGGAACTAGATCTGGACACAATGGACACAGAGTGTATCATGAAGGTCTTTGTCTTTTGCTGTTGTTACTGTTGTTGTTGTTGTTGTTCTTCTTCTTCTTGTTATCGCTGCTGGTGGTGTTTTTCCATATCTCTGAGTTTTATCTCGATTTTTTTTTTTGTTTTTTAAACTTTATAATATATAAGATAATGGACCAAAAAACTATACTTACGTACATCCACATCTTCGATTGGGGAATTTTGCAACGTGTGGGCGAGAGAACAGGTGTGTTTGGCTTACGTGGCAGGAATAAAAAGGCAGGTGACCAAGGATAGTGTGAGAAATCTGTGCCAACAACTGGGAGTGGACTGTGGTCGTCCTGCATTTGTTCACTTGACAACCATTAAGTTAAGACCAGGTAAGCGCCGACTGAGTCCTGTAGGTGGTGAAACTCTGGCGTTGTGAAGTAAAGGGTCTCCAGGTGTAACTTTTGCAAGGTGATTAGGTATGGTATCTGTTGTCAGACAACAAGAAGCCAAACATCTGACACAAAACAGAAACAGGCTTAAGAAATACTGTCTCTAGTTTTTTTCTCAAATGCACATAATGTGTTAATGTGTAAATATAAGATTTAAGCTTCGAACTGTGCTAAAAAATGGGCCAGGTTTTAAGATTTTGAAGCAGTTATGAAAGAGGAATACAAGCTGCAAGCTTTCATTTGCTCACAAAAAATGTGAGACATTTATATTATGTTGAATCAGAGGTATAACTTCTACATCTAGCAACGGAGATTTCCTTCAACTAGATAATTATAGAAAAAGACAATGTATAAATTCAGAACTGTAGTTATGATATTTCAATGGGCATAAAATTTTATGGTCAAATAGAACAGCATATTCACCTGAAATGGCTTCATGCTAGGAATGTAGTCATATGAGAAATAGTATTCCAGACGTATAAAATTTATATTCAGCTCAGACAGCAGAGCAGCTGATTTATGAATATTTAATAATTTTAACTAAGAATTTAAAATACAAAATCTTTGATATTTCAGTAACATTCAGTAACATAGTTTCATGTTCAGAAAACAGACCAACAGCAGGTAAGATCTATAAATCTGAAACCACTTTGGTCGAGAATTTACAGCTTTTAGCTCTTAAAACTCAGCAATAGTCCTGCAAATTTTATATTAAAATAGTAGAACAGTAGGTCTGTAATTATGAAACCACTTTTGTCTAGTATTTAGACCCAGGATTCTAAAATTTTAGTTTCCCCCCGTGGATCCGGGGTTTATAAGTAGTTCTCTGCTCCCACCTGCAGGTGGTGTAGGCCCGCCATCAGTGGGATGTCTCCCATGGAGTGCCATCCTTGACATTCCACGGGAGACAACTCTTTCCTCTCTCCTTGCTATTATTTTCTGTCCCGCTTTCTTTTCTCTCTTCTTCTTGACGTGTAAACGTATCTTACCCGTGTCTGGCACAATCTAGCCGTGATCGTGCTGGTAAACAAACAAAATAAAACAATCCGAAATTTTATAGGTATAAAGTCAAAGTTCAGACAGCCGAACAGTACGTTTGTAAGCCTAAAACTATGGATCACTTTACCCTAAGAATGTAAACTTTAAAAAAATGTCAAATCTGAGCTAATACAAACTTATATGTCCCCGTTACAGAATCGCTGTTTCTCATATTTGAAAGTGGTTGCTCTAGAAACTCAGAACTGATGTTTTTGTGACTCTTACTGTTATCTTCTAGCCTGAATGTAAATCTCTGTGTCTACATTTGGAAATGTCAGCCTGTGGAGACATTAAAGTACAACTATGTTTCTAACTCTCAAAGTAGGCATCCCTCATAAGGTGTTATAATTTATATACATACTTTGATCAATCCTCCTTGCTATGTAGCCGTGTCCCACATTGTTAGCCACAATATAGCCGTAATTGTGAGGATGTGCCTTTAACTCACAACACAAACAAACAAACAAACAAATTGGTGTATTGTAACTTTGTAATGTGTTCTGCACTGAATGAAATCTGCCTCTAGATAACTATTCGAAACCGTTACAAGGTGGAAGTGCAGATCTAATGCTACTGATACAGTGGCTATATTTCAGAGAAGGAAACAGTGATAGAGTTCTAGATCTAAGATCAATATGGAATAACAACCTAGGCTAAGCCTGTGCTCGTTGTTTGGGTACAACTGTTGTATCAAAAACATAACATCTCTTTGTTAGTTTGCCAGTCTGTCTGTTTCTTTGTTTGTTTGTTTTTTTGTTCCTACAAGCCGTCAGAGTGAAGATAAGCTATTCTAGACTTAAAAAACCTGAGCCATATAATTGCTGGTAATGGTATCAAGAGGAACGAAATGTCTGTTTGTTTGGTGTAGGCTAAACCGACAGAATAAAAACCTAACCATTGAGAGCATCGAGTTTTCTATGAAGACACTAACATTTTTGTCTAAGATCAGCGTCTGCTTTGTGATAATGTTAAACTAGTACCAAATGTCTACACTATTCACTAGTGAGACGAAAATTATACAACAGAGGAAAATAAGTAAGTTAGGGTTAACCCATTCACTCCTATGAGTCGATCACAGCTTCATCTGAAACCCTTATGTAAACCAAACCCCTGTTTCAAATCCAAGTGATCTAGTCCCAGTTCTTACAACTTACGAGGAGAAATAACAGTCACAAATATTCTCATCGCGGAGATTTACTGTGGTTCGATGGGTCATAGATAGTGGACATCAGGTTTTAGTGATAACAGAAAAGGCCTCAACGAGTGTTACAATGAACTACAAACTGTAACTGTTAAAAAACGCGTGCAGTTACTGATGCAATGTTTGTATCAATACACTGAAAACCAAACTTGTAGACATTCAGACCATTTTTAAAAACCCGAATGTAGTTGCACGATCGATTTCTTTTTAAAGTTCATTTTTTGGTTACAATGCCCCCCGGCTCTGTCAGAGCCGACCTTTGACCTATGACATCACGAGGTTGTTAAGACGGAGCTCAGCCTGTGGTGGATCGAAGACGGACAGGGTGCACTGTGTTAGTGCATTTAAGGCCCATCCTTCATAACTGTTTCAAAACGCCCTCAAACCATTTTCTAAAGTAAACCTAGGTCTTGTTTGGCCCACTTAATTAAGATAGATGAAAACTTAAAAACTGTGCTATGTTTGAAATGTTTCTATCTTTCTACATTATGAGAGTGACTGTACCTTTTCCACACAGTCATTCCAAATGGCCCAAATCAATTTCAGCTTCTTTTTTTCTTTTTAAATAGAAAATAAACAATAAATACAGTTTTTGCATGAAAGAAACTTAAAATATAACGTGTGTGTGGCACATGACATTAAAGCTTTGTTTTACCAAACTTAAAATCATTCTTTAAGTAGGATGCGTGTGTAAATGAAAATTATTGCCAGTGTTAGAGCTCGGAACTTAAAGAAATGTTTTCGTTAAAGTTGATTATCGAATGAACCTAGCGATTTACTTATAACTGAATCTATGTTGTCAAGATTTCTAACACTGATTTTCAGAGAAAGCATCGCGATGACACTGAAAACCCTGTCCATGTTGGCACTGTTGCTCGTGACGGTGTTCTCCCTAGTGGAAGGTCAGCAGCTGTACTACTACTACCCTAGTGGTAGTCGAACTCCTTACTACTACTACTACTACGTCCCGCAACAACCAGCACCAGCACCAGCACCAGCACCAGCTGCTACCACCACTACAACCACCACTACAACTACGACTCCACCTGGCTTTTATCTGAACGAGCCCCAGTACTGTGCTGGTCTCTACCTGGATAACATCTGCAACTTCAACACCTGCTACTTCTCCACCTACTACAGTTCCTGCTGCGTCAGCTATGTGCGGGGAAGTAGGTCAAAGACAGTCTACATACCCCATACCTACAGACAAACAAGCAGACACACAAATAGCATGACAGTGGTTTTCTTTAATAATACGTCAAACTAGGCAGCCTTTCATACATTGTCCAATAAGAATATTTTTGGTGATACGCTACCCTTAATATGATGTCAACTGGCCAGAATAATTTTAAGAGATGTCAACTGGCCAGAATAATTTTAAGATTTTTTTTTTTTAATAAGATGTCAACTGGCCAGAATAATTTTAAGATGGGTTTTCCTTAATGAGATGTCAACTGGCTAGAATAATTTTGAGATGGGATTTCCTTTATAAGATGTCAACTGCCCAGACCAATTGGGGCAGAGCTTGTACTTCATGATCCTAAATTGTGCCCAAATAATCTGGTTATAAGCTGATTTTTATAATGTGCTAATTAACCAGAACACGTCAGCGTTAATTTGTTCACAATCTAGTAATTTGCCAGAATAATTTAGAGTTAGGTGTTCCTCACAGAACCTGGAATTGTTATTGATATGATTTTTGTTTTTCATCTATCAACAATCAGAAATAATTTGGAGACAGGCTTTCTTGATCAGCTGTCAACTGGCTGAAATCGTTTCTTTGATAGGCCGTAATTTATAAGGAGTCAACTGGTGAGAACAGTTTAACGAAAGCTTGTACTTTATACGCTGCCTTCTAGTCAGAATAGTTTGTGACTGGTTGTCCTCGGGGAGCTGTTAAATTGTTCCGAATAGTCTATGAAAAGATACTAGCTGACGGGAATGTTTTGGGGATAATCTCTGTCCCTGAAGAGCTAGTAGTTGGCTTAAATAGTTTGATGACTCTCTCTCTCTCCCTCTCTCTCTCTCTCTCTCTCTCTCTCTCTCTCTCTCTCTCTCTGGAGAGCTAGTAGTAGTCTGGAATAGCTTGGCGATAATCTCTATCTTTGAAGAGATCATAGCTGGCTGGAATAGTCTAGCGACACGTTGTCTTTAAAAAGCCAACAGCTGACTGGAATTGTATGACGATGAGTTGTTTTTTTAAAAAGCTAATAGCTGGCGGGAACATTTTGGCGATGTGCCGTCTTTGAAGAGTTAATAGTTGGCTGGAATAGTATGGTGATAATCTCCGTCTTTGAAGAGTTAATAGCTGGCTAGAATACTCGGTGATAAGATCCGTCTTTGAAGAGTTAATAGCTGACTAGAATAGTTTCGTGATGATCTCTGTTTTGGAAGAGTTAATAGCTGGCTACAACAGTTTGGTGATAGTCTCCTTCTTTGAAGAGCTAATAGCTGGCTAGAATAGTTTGGTTATACGCTCCATCTTTGAAGAGTTAATAGCAGCTGGCTAGAATAGTTTCGTGATGATCTCTGTCTTTGAAGAGCTAATAGCTGACTGGAATGATTAACCGATAAGTTGTCCTTCGTAATCTGTCAATTTATCAGCACAGCGTGGCGATTTGTTATCTTCAATCAGCTGCCAATTTGCCTGCATTTCACTCTCTCTCTCTCTCTCTCTCCCCAGCCGACGGAGTCTTGTACCGAGCCTGTGGGTGTAATTCCAACGTTCAGTGTGACGCGAACGGAGCTGTAGTCACGGCCGCACCATCTACTACTGCACCAACCACTACAACAACTACCACGCCAGCTCCAACTACCACCACTACGACTACCACCACACCTGCTCCAACCACAACCACTACAACCACCACCACACCCGCTCCTACGACCACCACTACGACTACCACCACACCTGCTCCTACCACAACCACTACAACAACGACTACCACGCCGGCTTTTGTCTCACGTAAGTGATCACTCAGTTGGAATACGCATTTAGCCCATGAGCAGATTACTTCCCTTTCCCAGGTAAATGAAGTTTATTATAAAAATCAATATGAATAAAGACATTAAATTATCTGACAATTCATTTACCGGACAATTTTGAAAAAGCAAAAAAAAAAAAAAAAAAACAACAACAACAACAAACAAACAAACAAACAAAAACAAGTGGTATACTTTTTTGTTTCCCCATCATCATAACATGATATCACTTTTTCATGTTTTTTTTTTTTTTAAGGAGAATTTTTTTCTGGTTATATTTTATTTATCTATTTATTTTTACATCGTTGATGATGAACACAGCAATGAACAACAACAACAACAAAAAAAAATCAATGCACAGTCTTTAAGGGAGATATCACTTTTGGGGAGATAAAAATCTATTTCTTTGAAATGAAAGTGAAATATTAAAACTTTTGTAATAAATGAAAATACGCCAAAAGATACCCAACAATGAGTGATCCCTGAACAATGCGAACAATGATGTCTCCCTCAGGCAATGTAACGTCTGTTCATGCAATCTGCGCCGAAGTGCAAGAACGCAACCATAGATAATTATGGACTCCTGCTCTTCTAACTCTGCATTTTAGGGGAATAACAGGAATTCCCATCCTGTTAAACGATATATTTCAGAAAACGTCCGTCAGGAATATCGTGAATTGTTTACTGATGTAAAAAAATAACAGCACCAGAATCATTTTTTTCTCTGATTAAGGCCGTGGCCACAGTGCATCTGTGTCTGTGTCTAATTATCGCACTGCAGCCGCACACAGTCATGTTACCAGCTTGCAAGACGCAAAATAGCCCAGGCAGGTATAACAGAAAACGCTAGCTGGCCACGTTGTCATAGACACACTGCAGCTGCGGCAATGAAATGAGTTTGGCCTTTGACTATATGCGGCTGCAGTGCGAGAGTTAGGCACAGACAGAGGTGCACTGTGGCCATGGCCTAATGCTTGCATCGTCCCTCTGGTAGCTGGCGTGAAGGAAAACAGCTTAACTATCTAACTACTATAACGTGAAGCCCACTTTTTTTTAGTTCTCCTCCTTGCCAGACATAAGAATTATTGAAGAAATTTGTAAAGGTGAAAACAAAACAAAACAAAAAACTGTTTTTAGTGTGCTTTTTCTTTCTTTTTTAGTTTGTTTGTTTCTTTGTTTTAGGCTTCTTTCATATCTATTTGCAATGGATCATTAGAAAAAAAGCATTTTCCTAACACCAGGAAGGGTGAACACACTTCACGGTGGTGATGTGCTATGGGATCGAGTCGAGGGTCCTCCCATTGGGAGAATGAAGGACAAGAAGATCGAAACCTGCATTTTGCAAAGTTCTTCAACGGTCTTCTGGCCTCCTCTGGATAGGGAAGCCAGATGCCCAGCCCTCTCGGATAAGAGCGAATATATTTCGCAGGTCCCGTGTGTGCATTTTGCATGTTAAAGAACCCTTGGCAGTTCAAAATCGGTGAAGGAGTAGACTGAATGCCGCTGTTCGGGCAAAATTTCCAAATTTCTACTCACAAAAATTCTCACCAGAATCAGGCAAATTACCGAAAGCTCTCGGGCTTAAGAAAAACAAAACCAAGAAATTCTCAGGATTTGATGACAAAACGGTTTTCTGACTTCTTGGATAGGGGACCTCATCTCCTAATCTTAGCAGATAAGAGCAATTTCATTTCGGAGGCCACGTGCTTGGCAGTTAAACACGAGGTGAAAAGCAGATGGTGGTGCCGTTGTCCGGGCAAAATGTCCAAATTCCAAGTTACTACCCGCAAAAATTCTTCTCACTAAAGTTAGGCAAACACGTAAAGCCGATATAATGCTGTCTCTTAAGATTGAACGGCTGCATACAGAGCAATAAGCTTTTACAAAATATTGTATCGCTTCAGTCGGAAGGAGTCCAGCGATCTCTCCTTCTTTATAGATTTTTCAACAATCCTTGTGACTTGTAAAGTAGAGGAAAGTCTTTAGGTTTACGAAAGACAATCTCCATTTTACAAAATCCTCACATCATTTCATCCTTACGATCTGCCTAACAGCGTTCTTTTAGAGCATTAAGATTCACTATTAATTGTGATAACCAAGACTAAAAATTTCATTGTTAGAATTCGACAAATGCCATATCAAAAAGTATTACAGCCGCACCCACCTCAGCTCTCATCCACAGCTCTATCTTTCATCTCTCAAATGTGACCATTCAGTTCCATATATATTAAATTATCATTGATTTCATCTTCTCTATTCTTTTATATTTCACATGCTTTTTTTTTTTCTGCCTTAAAAATGCGAAATAGTATAAACGCGTAACAATATAATGCTGACATTCCGAAATACCGATAAATTGGTGCATGGTGTAGGATGAAGATCAGCCCTACGATATTTCGTTGTGTGGTATAGAAAATTAAAGCCCGTCACATATGCACACGTTGATCCGACGGTTCGGGACTATTTTCTTCTTATTATTAAAGTTCACAATTTTTGACTATCTGGCCTGTCGCGTTTTCCCACCCAGTTTGTGCCTCCGGCTTCCGGCTTCTGAACGGTGACGCCGTTGCCAACAGCTGTGACTATCCTGGTGTAGCCAATATCACAACTTTGGACGGTACCATCGTCTCCTGCAACGCCGTGTACACCACAGCCTTGGTGGAGGGAGTGCTGAAACAGACGTTCGTCACGTCGTCCACTTGTAAGGACCTCATTCAGAACGTCCAGACCCTGTAAGTTGTGCGATACAATATAGAGTGATTGGTTTGGTGGATTGGTTAGTTAGTTAGTTAGTAGTTAGTTAGTTAGTTAGTAGTTAGTAGTTAGTTAGTTAGTTAGTTAGTTAGTTAGTTAGTTAGTTAGTTAGTTAGTTAGTTAGTTAGTTATAGTTAGTTAGTTAGTTAGTTAGTTAGTTAGTTAGTTAGTTAGTTAGTTAGTTAGTTAGTTAGTTAGTTAGTTAGTTGGTTGGTTGGTTGGTTGGTTGGTTGGTTGGTTGGTTGGTTGGTTGGTTGGTTGGTTGGTTGGTTGGTTGGTTGGTTATTTTTATAAATTCTAATGCCAGATGTCAAAAATTCGCTCATCATACCTTACATTTGGAAATCCTGTACTTAATTTAAAAATTATAACATTAATGGTAATACCTTTAACCATTATTATAATCAATCTGTATGAACAAAAATGACAATATTTAATTAACAGTCCGATTGCTCTGACATTATTTTTCTAAAACAGATAAAGATATTTACCAAAAATGTAACAATGTTATTTCGCCCTTGTTGACTACTATTTAAGGAAACAATATCTAACAATCTCATAATGCTTCTATTGAGTGTGATTGCTATGGATACAGATAATGATAAATATCTATCAATATTTATCAGCTGGATAGAGCCCCTGCTAGTAACTGCTCTGATTCTAGTTATCGTCAGTAATATCTAACACTGCCTTGCAATCTTACATATCTGATGTTGGTAATGAGTCCTCAGGTCTTTCTTTCTTTCCTTTTAACAATCTGCAGCTTTGAAATTGAGATCGGAAGTCAACGATATCCAGTCATGCCTCCCATTTTCAATCTCCTTGATGGTATGTATAAAATGGCAGATCACAATGTCAGGTACCGTATCAGATTTGAATAGGTCTCACGTGAGACACGGCAATGTTCTAAGTGAACCCTGGGGAAGGGGGGGGGGGGGGGTTGTGGGGGGGGTGGCGATGGGATTGTATCTATCTATCTATCTATCTATCTATCTATCTATCTATCTATCTATCTAGCTATCTATCTAGCTATCTGTCTTATTTTTTGGCTATCTGTCTGCTTGTCTGTCTGTCTGTCTGCTTGCCTACCTGCTTGTCTATCTATATTTATGTCTGTCTGTCTGCTTGTGTATGTATGTATGTATGTATGTATGTATGTATGTATGTATGTATGTATGTATGTACGTATGTATGTATGTATGT
>JBCAUA010476996.1:3073-17260 GCA_038406235.1 Peronia verruculata | reverse complement strand
TTCTCAGCAAAATTGGCAACTTCTACAAGCCGAGATAATCCTATCTCTTAGGATTGAAAGGCTTAAGAAAAACAACAGGTAGACAGGTAGGTTCGCAGGTAGACAGAGGATAGTTGAGTGTGTAGATAACAGTTCTGCCCGTCAGCCCAGAATTTGGCTAACTGGATTTCTGGGCCCGTAATAACTGGGTCTAACTGGATTCGACTCGGTTTCATTTGTACACGGAATCTGAATGTCAATCTAATTTGCAAAGCAATTCTGAGATGGTGTCTGGGTGTGCCCGGTGGGTGCTTTTATCCTTCCCTCCCCCCCCCCCCTCCCCCCTGTTTAAACAGGCCCTTGACACTGCTGGAAGTCAATACACTATTGCATAATGAATATTGCTGCTATTTGTTCTGGTTTTGTTTCATTTTTGCAACTTTACAACACGAGCACCCGGAGCACATATTGGTCATTTATGGCAGTGCACTACAAGTATTATAGTGATAAGTATTGTCAGAATATATTAAATCGAAATCAATATGTAATACTCCATAGACAAAGATCTATATTCATTTCAATACTAATCAAAACGAGACAGGGTACGAAATTACACATTGATATCAGTGGTATTCCCACAACGCTTACCGTTTCAGGAATCCGCCATTCATTTCTTCTTCTTCTTCTTTTTCTTCTTCTTCTTCTTTTTCTTCTTCTTCTTCTTCTTCTTCTTCTTTAAATAACCTGTGGAGGAAATCGGATGCCTCTGTTTTTCTTGGCTCCCCCATATTACATGTATTATCATTACTATGAAATGAAATTCAAGGCTAACTTACTTTCCAGTTTCTGCCTACCAGTCTCGCCGAAAAACGACCATGACCGCGACGTTGCACAACGCAGTGAATAGAATATGATCCCTACATACCCGTCACAGTCTGCCTAGTGTAGTCACACACAGACACAGGAATAAAAGGTCAGGGGAATTAGTCACTTAAAAAGTTTAACGCGTCTTGTGTAGAGTTGTGTCTCTTTACATGGACATGCTGAGCCAAGAGGGCCTGGAGTAGGGAACAAAGTCATGCTCTCCCTCCGAGGTCCAGACTGGCTGTGACCCTCAGGACAGATTATGTTTACGTGCAAGTGGAGGAGAGCAGGAACATCGATAAGACCCAAAAATCGAGATAACCATTCGCAGGAGGTTGAAAGACGAAACAGAAAGTAAGACTCAGATATGATTCACCTAGGAGGAAAGTTAGTCAAGGACCTCGGCATGTATTATTTATGGGTCTTTTAGTTTTCTTCTTCCTCCGAGCCTGCAGGTACATAACATGTCAAAACATGGTTGGGCAGGCAATACCCCGTAATTCCCAATACGTCGGGAATTAAATGGGAGTGAATGTGTGTGTGGCTGTGCCATAAAGACATGGCGGTGGGGAGGAAAGCCATTCGCCTCCCGCCTCTTCCCGAGTGGACAAGTATTAGAGGGAATGTGGCCATCTATGGTGGCTTGTATCTGGAAGATGAAGAGGTAAAACTCCATCTTGGTGCCATTTGAAAGCCATAGAGATCTTTTTGATGCAAGATAATGTTTTCGGCCTTCTTGCAACATGGAAATCATGTACTATGATCACACAATTATTATATCATTGTTTAGAAAGAGCCAGCTCGAAAACGTTTAACAGTACATTGGTAAATGTGAGTGTTTCTCGTCACATGTATTTCTGAAAAGTGAAGAGAAAGAAAGTCTAGTTTGGGGTTATGTTAAAGATTGAGAGCTCGTTAGTCTTTCTGATAAAACAAGAAGTTCATGAAAACTCTTGCTATCTGGGATAGATGTAGTTCTACTGTGATCAAATGTCTCGTTGGTAAAGAAGAGGCGACACCTCACTAGAGACTTACTCCAAAAGGAGATCGATAGGCCTACTTGTATACGTGTGTTCTTGTTTGTTTGTTTATTTGTGTTGAGGTTTAACGACACATTGGCACGATCACGGCCACATTGTGTCAAATACGGTAAGTTACGTTTACACGTTAAGAAGAAGAGAGTGAAATGTCGTAAGGGAAGACAGGAGCAAGGAGAGATAGAAGAGATGTCATGTTCGGAACGTCCGCGATGGCATACCATGGGAGATAGGTCTATTCCACCCATGGCGACCTTTCACCGACTGCAGGTGAGAGCAAAGAACCGATCTAAATATCTCGGGCCCTGTTAAGCTTATCTTCCCATATAATGCTCTTTTGTTGTTGTTGTTGTTGTTGTTGCTGTTGTTGTTGTTGTTATTGTTGTTGTTGTTGTTGGTGGTGGTGGTGGTGGTGGTGGTGTTTAAGCCAGCACGTTAGAGTGTGCCAATAAAGTGTCGGTACTGGTTTACAAAATGATAAACTCATTATATATTTGTCATTTAGTTGGTTCAGCAACCCCTTCCCTTTCTCTCTCTCCCTCTTCTCTCTCTGTCCCTCCCTTTGTCTTGTTCTCTCTCTCGTTGTCCCTCTTTGTCTCTTTCTCCTGCTCTCTCTCAGTCTTTCTAGATAAGGCTCATTTTCCTCTCCCTCAACCATATCCCTTTTTTCCCCTTAAACACCTCCCCCCCCCCCTTACCCGGCCCTTCTTAGCAGGAATATCGTTGCACATAATGTACATAGTAGGCCTATATCAAGGACTACTGGCCTATATGACCTATTGCCAAATAAGGACTGTTGAAATCTATCATGAAAATTTCCAGCGGGTGGTGTCTCACATTCATCCTGTATCTTTGAAACTACAATGAATTTCCTATTTGCTAAAAAATTTACCATACTTGGCCTCATTAAATAAGCTTCTTTTTTCAATATATTTATTATTAAATAAACAGAAAATAATACCGTAAAACCTATTTTCCACTTTCTCAATCTGAGATCACTTTCATACAATATTTTGACAGGAAATCGAGATTAACCACAAAGAATCGTTAACTTTAGCGTGTCAGCTCTTTTCCCAGCACTTTAAGAACTCTCATACAATCAACTGATGTTTGTCAAATAGGGGGAAAAATGTAGTAAATTATTTGATTAAAACAGACTATATATCAATCACTTTCACTTTACCATGAGTTTGACAGGAAAACGTATGTAAGTTAAACGTTTTTTAAGTGCATAGCATGTTCTTAATGTCTGCTTTTTGGTAAATTTTACCAAAGAATAATAAGCTTTAGCTTGTCCTACATCATCTGAAGGGGAACCCATCATAAACTTGCTTTCTGTCATATTTTATTGCCCGCTCTTCCATCCCCTATTTCGTGATAGATTTTTTTCGCGTAATTTACATAGTGATTTTACGATTCAATTGTCTAAAAAAGTATTTTTTTGTTATCCAATTACTTTGAGACTTGGAGTGCCCATAACGAAATCCTTCATTTTCATGCTGTATTTACTACACTGATAAGAGAGATCTATAAGGTGTTATTTTTCTTACTTCGATCACATGGCGCATAGGATTTTCTCTTATTTGACAATGGGTCATATATAGAGCTAGATGCCGCATCATAGAATAATTAAAAGTATTAAAAAATATTATTCACAACCGATTGAAGGCCCATGAGTCTTTTTCTGGTTGTACTAAATTGATTGTTTTCCTCCATCGTGGAATATTTATATCCGTTAAGAAAGGTAGGTCATGTTTTTAATTAGCAACAGGGGAAATCACTATGATCATATCACCATAAAATTTTCACCATGGCGGACGAAGAACTGGAGGCGATTAGAGCCAGACGCATGGCCGAATTGCAACAACAAGGCCAGGTATTAATTCTAAGTTCACATTTATAGAAAAATGAAGAAAATATTTTTAACAATAAAGAATATCTAGATCTATCTATCTAGAGACTAGACCTCTTTGACTTCTTAGTCATACTCTAGATCTCTAGATCTGGACTAGACACTAGAGAGATCCAGTTGAAAAATCTACCTGACTCACCACCTTTCTCACTACTCTAGCCCCAATGTTTAGATTTATAGTTGATGAATTTTTCACACTTCAGAGAGCAGCAGTAGGTAGGACCTAGACACTCTTGTACCATTGTGGTCCCTGTCTGTTTCTACTACAGAGTTCACACCCAGAAGTAAAAATGGATGGACCTATCGATTGCACTGCCTTCCAGTTATTTAGGGACATGATTCTGATTCTTAATTTTAGAACATACCCTAGCCCTAACTCTAACCCTGCATTTAGGCACTGATGTATTGTCATTGTTTGACTGTAGCATAAGGGCTAGGGTGTGTTTTAGCAGACTTAAATTAACAATCATAATCATACTCCTATAATTGGAAGACAGTAATTTGAGTATTCAAAGATAAAATGAGACACAACACGATGAAATCAGGCGCTCGTCAAACTAAGGCGACTAGAGAAATCACATCATTTCCTAGAGAATTCATTTTTGAAGCATTTTTTTTTTTCTTCACGAAACCTTTCTATATCGATCTAAGAATGCATTTCAGAGTTTGATTTGCTAAAATAGATTGAGTAAAAGCCCACAAATTGTAATTTAGAGTTCATTAGAGGCATGGTCTTATAAGGATTGATAAGGATTTACAAAAATCACCCGCCATTTTCTCACTTGCTTTAGTTGCAGCAGTTGGTAACCCCGATCATCTTTGAGTGCCAATATTTCAGTTTCCACTTAAATTAAAGAAAAAATGAAAGATAAATAATCTTATTAGTGATACCAGTAACTAAATATGTTCAAAATTTGATGAGCGGCTGATTTCATCGTGTCTTGTCTCAACTGTGTCACTTTAGATTTTAACCTTACAAGTGCGCATCCTATATTTATACGATAGGCAAAGCAAGTCCCTACATGGGACACTTGTGTTTATTCATGGAGGCTCCTCGTTGGGCTGTGATATTTCTCACCTTGTTACTGTATACCTGGAGTTAATTGACCTTAGTTCTGTCAAATTAATGCCATAATAAGTATGCATAGCTCAACAGACACTCCTTCACAAGGTTTACAAAAGAAACTTTACCTTATGGAAAAGTGAGAAATTCTATCCCCAAAGATGAAATCCTCATGAAGAGAAAGAGAAGAACAGAAATCAAAGGCCACATGGCCTCAAGTGGTCCAAAACTGCAACCAGAAGAAACTATATTATGATGCAAGAGAACATTAAATACATGTAATCTCATATTGAATAATACCGCAGACTCCTATGACCACTTGACCCACTCCACAAAGTTCGCATTGACCTGCAACCAAGCTGTTAAGAGTACAAGTGAGCTATAATTTGCTATGAATGAAAGCTAAAGTTGCCAATGTATCTATAAAGTTTATATATCAGATAGCTCTCTTGTTCTCTCACTCTGTGCCATCATTAGATCACCTTTGTAGTCACTGCTGCCCAGTCAACATCACCCAATTTGATCTAGTCAGAATAATCTAAATCCATGTGGTCACAGAGGTGATAGCTTGCAGTTTGCCTTGAGATAACATATAAATACACTCCTATGTGAAGTGGTTTCGCTCAAGCAGTAACATCAGGTTATGAGCAAATCTGTAATGGGAATGGTCTGTGGGACGAGGGGTGACAAAATTGGCACCCATATGAAATTAACATGTCGATACAATCCCTTCTCCTACCATTGACTCATTGCAAATATTATTATATTTGAGGAAAGGGTGGAGTTAGGGAAGGGATTAGAAGAAGATATTGGTCAGTAAGATGGTCAATGTGGGTCTGCACTGTGTCAAATCTAAGCAAAGGCGGAGTCTAGGATGTCAGAACACATAGTTTTGGAGAATTAAGTTACAATTTCCATCGTAGAAATAGGCCAGGTACTTGATAGTAGATCTAGCTATCTATATTTGTAGAGATGTGGCTAAATCTAGAAGAAATGTAGAATTTAGATCAAGCCTGTCTTTTACTCCAGTCTTACTAGATCTGTGGCGATTATATCCAGACATTTAATTTGATTCTAGGCGGAGAAATTATAAAAATAATTTTTATGAAAAATCTCCTTTTATTTCACAAAAAAATCTCAAGGCAGAGCACTAGAATTTAGGATTGAGTCAGCTTCTGCTGCTTCTCATATCAGATATTACTTATAGCAGGAGCGATGCTAATTCCCACTGCTTTGGCATTTATTAGTAAAATAGTACCTCATATAGCAGTGGTCTGTGACAGTAGAGTCACTTTAAATAACAAACCACTACCTGTACCACTAGGTGCCCACAATAGTCCACCTGTACATCTAGCGTCACACAAACTACATGAGGAGCATTAAGTGGACCAAATACAGTGATTGCTTGAAACCATCATTTCATCTGCTTTGTTCTCTGGGTGGGGGTGGGTGGTTGACAAATGAGATCAGCCAACTGGCTTGGGGGATCAGGGAGGGAGAGGGATGGCTCATCCATAATTCATACATTATGATAAACAATAATGCTAGGTGCATGTTATTTTAACACCAATTTCTTACATGTTCAATATCATAAGCATTGAAATTTGAAGTGATTGATTCTCATTCCTTTTCTTTTCCAGGGCGAAGGGGCTGCCAAAGCTCAACAGGAGCAAAAAGCTAAAGAGGCAGAAATGAAAAATGTGATTTTAGGTCAAGTGTTAGAACAAGGAGCTAGAACCAGATGTAAGAATTTTCTTATCATTTTTTTTGTTTTCTTACTTTTTGAATTGTGGTTGTTTGTTTTATGAAATACATGTATCATAGTTTGCTGATTCATGAGAATCTAATCTCTCACATCAGTAGTGTTGGAAATTGCATCTTAAACATGGTCTGAGATACCATATTTTTGCTTTACTTTAAGAATGATATGGATGATGAAATATGACCAGATCTCGGATTATGTAGAAATATAAAAATGTGCTCTTATCCAGGAATCTTTCTCTGTTACTAACCTGTGCATTTTTAAAGGAACTTGTAAAATAATATTTTGGAAGGATTGTGATATTATATATATTGCTTTTATTTAATAAAACTGAAACTGCCTCAAAGGGCCAGAAGTATTTGTACGATAGATATTTTGGGAGGCAGTTCAGTGATGACAGCAGAGGCGGACTGACATTGTTTCTTTGTTTTTGTTTTTGTTTTTTTTTTTTTTTTTACTCTGCATATTGAGGTGGTGTCATAATACAAAGCATGAGAAGTAGTATACTGACAGCTTTTCTCCTAAATCACAAGACACTAGTCCTTTTCTGAACTGTCAGAGAATCAGATTCCAGTGTTATCAATGATACCACTTTGTAAACATTTTAAGTTGTGATTATGCATTTTTTCTTTCAGTGAATACAATAGCAGTTGCAAAACCTGAGAAGGCAAAAATGATTGAAAGTCTCATCATACAAATGGCTACATCAGGGCAACTCCAAGGACAAAAGGTGAAGACTTATTTTGAAGTATTTTGCTATAGAATTAAACAGCTAAGTTGTTCAACATTCAAATAACTGAGTTGCATAGTGCAGCAGCCATTAAATTTATTTTGTGATAAATTGAGGATTAATGTAGCTTCTTAGGAGCTGAAGGGATCTTTGTGAAAATTTACTAAGTGTATTAATCTTGGAGATTTTGGTCATGTTAAAAGCTACCCATAGGTGATTTGATCATTGGTTTATTTTTTTAGGAGGGAGAAATGACTGAAAAGAGAAAAAATAAGAACTTTAAAGAATGGAAAAAAAAAAAAGCTGACACCGTGGTATATTTTCCTCATATCAACTGAGGTTGAAGTTTAATCATGCTTTAGATTATGAGCAAGGGTGCTGTGTTGCAGTTGAAATGTGTATATATAAATACCAAGTGTCTTTGTCTCATCTTTCACATTTCTGTCAGAAACTTCAATAGTACATTTTTGTTGTTGTCTTGTCTCTAGCTTTCTGAAGACCAGCTGAAGGATCTTTTAACACAGGTTAATAGTTCAACACAGAAAAAGACAACTGTAAAGGTAATGTCAGAATTCATCATCATATATGCTTCAATTGTCTAATTTCTTTTCTAGTTAGACTGTTAGATATTACAGAATTGATTACCTGCCAGCTGATTTGATGAGAATGAGCAAGTTGCAATATGTCTGCCTCTGTTCTTTCATTTTCATTCTTTTTATATTTTTTATTTGTAAATCATAATGTTACATTTATGACTAAATTTGAAAACTTTACTTTTGTCAGTGAAAAAGGTACAAATTAAACAAACAAAAGTGAACTTTACTTTTCATAATTGTAATAGATTGCTATGCCCTCAATATTTTTCCCCTTTTTGATCATTTTAGAGTTGTTGTTTTTTTGTTTTTGTTTTTTAGATTTTGTCCTTTCAGTGTCATAATGTAATGTAGTTTTTATTTTTTTACATCACAGTTTGATCGACGTAGGGCACATATGGATGACTCAGATGAGGACTATTAGAGTGACTGGCATTACTCCACACTTTATTGCAAAATGTGTGTCTATATAAATGACTGCCTAACAATTTCATACATAGATAATGTGTTTATTGAATTACAAAAACACATTGAAATGAGTGAGAATGTAACTGTGTGCTGCCCATTATTTTATTGTGCCTTTTTATATAGCCCAATATCTGTTGTGTTTGTTGAATTATGACTTGGGATGACAACAGCTGTCATTTTGTGACAAAGGCAGGATTGTGCATGCAGTGTATTAAGATGGCTTCATTGTAAAAAAAAAAAGAAAAGAAGTGGATGTCAGAAGATTAATGAAAACAAAATGATTGAATTCTATGAAATTTGCAGGGTTTTTTCATAGCAATTTTTGCTGAATGTCAGTTTCTGCTGTGACCAGCAATCGTTGAGAAAACATTCTGCTTTACATTTTATTAACATCCATCTATTATTATGAATCAGTATGTCCAGAGACTGACTGAGGAAAATCATTATCACCCTAACATTCTTGCAGGTTTTAAATCCAAGATAAATGAAAATAGGGTGAGGCAAAAATCTCACATTCAATAATTTCACCAGGTACAAAGTTGGAATATCTATCAGCATTTCAGATTGTGATTTTGGTCATTTGAAAAACAGGCGCATGTAATTCTTGGGCCAAATCTGCTGTTTCACTGCTTCGCCAATTTTGCAGTCCAGCTCTAAAGCATCATTGATACAGTCAGTCTCCCCCTCTGCATCCACTACTTATCTTCTACTTGCACACAGTCCCATCACTGTCGACAAACCAACCAGGAATCAAAAACATTGACTGTTATTCAGTGTTACTAACTGTTACATGAACAAACAATGTCCCAGATTTGGGCTCTGTCACTAAGTCATCTGCCAATTATCAGCATGCAACATCTTTCAAAGGACTGCGTACAGGTGTGTAACAGTACGCTGATCAGTGGTCAGAACATTAGAGAGTAAAACGGGGAATTTGGTGGTGAGCTGACTTTTGATGTACCACGCATATTTTCCCACACCAGAGAGAGGCCGTTTTTTGGATGCACTTCGCACCTTTGTGAGAATTTAAGTGGTTAATAACTTTGAAGGATTAGTGAGATTGCAGATCTGCATGTTTTTATTGTGTTATCTGTGAAACCTCAGTTATAGCCAAATTCCAACTCAAACCTCTGAACACTGGTTATGGTGTTTATAAGCTTTTCAACCTCCAGTAGTGGTGGTTATCTCAGCTGTCCACAACCGTGGTCAAAAAATAGCATAAACACTATTGTGTTATGTGTAGTTCTATTACACCTGCCTCTGAACACTGAGCCCATTGTTTGGTATTTATACTGTGTGGGATTCTTCTGAAATGCAGCTTTTGCCTTTAATTCTTTCCTAACTTGACATTTTATTGCTATCCATACCTAACTCTCAATTGTAGACTAAAAACAAAAAGGAAAAAAGAAAATGCACCTCTGTCTTAAGGTACTAAATCTGAATATTTCAACTGCTTGTTTTGATATCTTTGAGTTGGTTTCATTTGTTTGTTTGTATGTGACTACATGTACTTATGTGGTTGATATATTGCATGTACAAGAATGTAGATGTTTTCCCTGGACTCCATACACTGCATATTGCAGTGATGAGTATAAATGTGCGTTCAGTGTGAATCTGTGATGGACTATAAAAGACTACTATGATGATCTGTGACTGTGTGCAGACTGTTGTCACATTACTAAACGCAAGATGTCAAAATTACTTTAGCTTTAGCACACAAATGACATACCCCTTCATAGCTTCATAGTCATAACTGAGAAGCTGATGCTCAATGTGGGTGTTGTTACACTGTAAATTTCACTTTCCAACTTCCTGGGGATAGTTGCTTCATACAGTGTGGTAATTTATAAGATTATATTGTTTTGGTAATGCAGCCTGTCTAAAACTATGACAGCGTTCACTCTGTTAACTAACTATCTGTCACGCTGTTTCAGTTTTAGTGTAAAAATATAGTGGTCAGTATCAGAAGTCCAGCAAAATGATATTAAGTGTGCTCTGAACTTCATTGCCTCAAGTGTACAATTTTGTTTTTGCAAGGGTGTTTTTAAAATGTACGAGACATGGAGTACTACTAATATGCCAAATCCAACAGCAGAGGAATGGAAAGACAAGTCTGAGGTGGAGAAACAAACTTATTTTGGTTGTTGTTGCCGTTGGAATTGTCAATATGATGAGGCTCCTTATCATTCTGAATCTGTCTTACAAACATGCAAGACTTTTTAGCCTCTGCATGAAAATAATTACTAAGGAATAGGTGTATGAGGTAAATCTTTATTTAGATTTTCTGTTGATTGATTATTTCTATTAATTATAGAAATATACTGATGGATCTTTCTCAGTAGTGAAGCTTGGTACAATAGCACTGTACATTTTTTTTTTTTTTTCACTGAATTAGGTCACCAAACTTTTTTTTTTTTTTTTCACATTTTTAATACATGCATTATCCTTCCTATGATAACTATGACTTATGCTTCAGATACCTCCTAAAAGTTGTTTTTTTTTTCTTTTTTTCTGGCTGCTCATACAAAACATTTTTGTTCTGAATACTTTCATTGTCTTTAATTTTCGTTGCTAAAAATATGCATGTTCTTATTTGTGTAAAATAGGAGCCTGATTGTGAAGATTGGCATTTTTTTTTTTTTTTTGTGCAATGTTGAAACTAATTTGTATGTGTGTGTGTGTCTGCCTTTTTTTTTTTTTAATGCATTGGAAAACTGTTCTGTCACTCTCTCTTGTTTAATTCACATTGGATTTGAAGAGAGGATGATTTGCTTTAACTAATTGAAGTCAGCTGTATGTAACGATAACAGGCAGGTACCAGAAATGAAAAGATATACATGTAGTTATAATTGTATCAACATTTCTGCACACTTAACACTGATTGAAATCTGTTTTTGTCCAACAATGGAAGGTAAACATTCTAGTGATATCAATGTATTCATCATCTTCTGAAGTGAAGAGGGCCTGTGCTAGACGTTTGTTCTCTGTTTTTTTTTTTTTTGGGGGGGGGGGGAGGGGGGGTGTCATATAGTTACCTCAGTAATCACTGAGATTTGTATTTCAAACCTCAGACCAACCAGCAAATGTCAGGTTTGTTACTTTAGCCTTTTGAAATTCCTGAACAGCCAAATTTGGAGCAACAGGTATATGAAAGTGCAAGATTTGATTTAAAGAATTAGGACAATGTGATCACAAGGACTGTCAGCATTGAAAATGTTTCCAATATTCCTTTGCTTACAAATTACTTAGTATTATTGTTATGAAAATATATTTTTGAGACAAGTTCCTAAAACTCACATGAAATAAATTTATGGCTGAAGGAATTTATGTCAAAATTGATATTCTTTTTAAGAAATTGACTGTGGTACAGTGTGATACATTATTGTCAGAGGGATATACACCTCACTATCTAGTTTCAGTGCAGTAAAACCTTGATCAGTTTGTTGATTGCAGCCTTAGTATAAATTGATCCTGTGAAATGGAATTCTTCAGTCAAATTCTTTACCTGTGCTTAAAAATGATATTTTTCCCTATAGCTTAATAGAATTGCCTTATTTATCTGTTTTTCTGATTAAAGTATCATTGACTGTATTAATTGTCATGAATTATGTTGGTTCAAAAGAAAGTACAAGTATTAAAACTATTTTTTTCCATTAATGACTTAGTAAATTTTGGAGTCGAAGTCGTGAAATGATTTGCAGAATGCCATATCATTCGATAAATGTTTTTTTTTCTTAGTGACTGGAATATACATGATGTATTTGCCATTCTTTAATAAACCAACCAACAAACTTCATTTTGTGGTATCACATTTTGTTTTGTCTTGATTCTGTGTGAAACAAAATAAGTTTAGCAAGTTATTTGGCTAGTTCTTTTAACTTCACAACCATAGACATTTCATCAGGATTGATTGCATGTTACCTTTCCTATGGTAAAAGCACAGTCAGTCTATATGGGTATCTTAGAGGCCCTGGGTCATAGATATCTACTCAACCCAATCTTCAGACTGTCTTGCTACATATATACATGTATTTTATGGGTCAGGTCAGATATTTGTTTGTTCGTATAATAGCACAATTGAAACCTATCATCACACTCAGATACACAGTGAAAAAATCGTTGCAGGATTTGATCTTTTATCAAATCTGTGAGTAACAAGATAATGGTGACTAAGGTGATTTTCATTTTGTAGCGCACGATGAATACAGATACAGTAGTAACCAAAAAAAAATAAAATACATTTACATATGTACTTTGTGATGTATTTACATGATTTATTATAAATGTAATCATGTCCATTTACAAATGCAACAAGTCCTGATGTTTAAAAAAAAAAAAAAGAATGCAAAGATATACATTGTAATTAATTTGTTGGAGAGATTATGGGCTATGAAGTAGCTGAAGTGGAATGACAGCAGTTCATGCTGACTGCATTTTATAATTCTGAGCTAGACACTAATATAATGGAAAGAAATTCATGAGATAAGTATAATGTGGCTTAAGTCATACATACTGTAAAATGCCGGCATTAAAAATACATGTATGGTTAACAGTTACAATGTCACTGAACATTTAGCATGTGGATGGTAAACGTACATGAACATTCTTGAAATTACACTACAGTCTTTCAGAAAAAAAAAATTGACTTAAGAGAGAACTTTCTGTTTTCTTAAATCTTAAAACAAACATTTCTGTCAGTCACTCAGATCTAGCTAATGCACTAATATACATGTATGTAAAAGAAAAAATTGAGAAATTTTCCAATGCCACCATATGCAGAGTGAATATATTGTAGTGTAAATTGTATTTTAAATGTGTATTAGTTCACAAATCGGCAACTCATTAGCACTCTATTGATTGATATGAAACAGAAGAACATGAATAAGTTTCTACATGTACTTAATCAAACCCAATTAAAGCACAATTAAAGCAAGTAGGCCTGGTGAGGCCGGCTATGATTACACACTAAAATGGTTAATGGTGAGACATTTGCACTAAACAACTTGGAATGGGGACAGTGTGTCTTTGTCCAAGCAGGTGAAAGTAAAACAGTTTGGGCAGGGCATGCTGAGTGGGGGAGACGAAGAGTATCTTTACGATGTTAAGGAATGTTCTGCGATATCATAGACCTAGCATGCACAGTTTTGGAGTGGCTTCGTAAGGGAACGCTTATCAGGGGAAATAATTAATAGTAAACAAGAGTCAATGTATGGGTTTCCCCATTGTTTTATGGTCTTTGTTAAGAAATTCTGATAAAAATCCAGGTCCATTAATATCAAAGTTCCACTGTAAACATATGTGTTTCAATTAACAATGACAAAATTTTCCAACCATTTTGATGGGCCAGGCAAAGCCAGGCTCCAGTGGAAACAGACAAGGTGGATTAATATCAAAATGCAACTGCAAGTCCGCCGTCATATAGGCCTACATGTACATATGAAGTATCGCAAACTAAAAAACATATTGATATGAAAACACTAGTATGCATACAATGAATTCAACATTGTACGTGTATAAGTCAACAATGTATGGCAGGTATATGTAAAAGTAATGCTGACAATCAAGAATAAGCATAATCATGTGATGAGAAATTTATTCTCACTTTACACTTTATTACTATATTACTAATAGAGCATCTGTTGACCTACTGCAGTGTGTGGAGATTGTTTTTTTCACGATTTAGTCATCTTACGCATAAAATATGATTGCATGTTACCTTTCCTATGGTAAAAGCACAGTCAGTCTATATGGGTATCTTAGAGGCCCTGGGTCATAGATA
>JBCAUA010476886.1:7500-17260 GCA_038406235.1 Peronia verruculata | reverse complement strand
CTATCTATCTATCTATCTATCTATCTATCTATCTGTCTATCTGTCTGTCTGTCTGTCTGTCTGTCTGTCTATCTATCCATCTATCTATCTATCTGTCTGTCTGTCTGTCTGTCTGTTTGTCTATCTATCTAGAAAAGAAACTATTCTGGCTGATTGAAAAATGGCCTATTAGGTGTGCTTCTTCCAGTGCGACAGACAAAAATCATTTAGTCTTCAAGAAAATCAAACTCCGTAGGGAACACTTGTTTTATTTCCCCACATCACTATTTATTATTTGGATTTACGTTTTATCACGTTTGACAAAAGTCTGTGATGTCTTTGCTGCTCCTCAGAGGTACATGAAGATCAGAGAGAAACTTGGCCTACCAGCCTATATTCTGGACTTTCAGGATCTTCTTCGTGATCATTTTATAGAGCTCATCAATTCACCTTACTTCCAAGCCATGAAACTGTCAGATGTATGTAATGTGGTTTTAACCTTACAGCAGTCACTGATTTATTCTCCTCAGCTTAGCAGTGATTTGTCAGATCGTGTATGTTGAATTCTTACCGGCTCCAAACATTAACATAGGATAGGGTGAACGCTTTCAAAATTATGAACAATGGAACATTGCTTCACCATATCATTATCATATGATAGCTGCTATTTCATGAAGGGGTTAGATTCAATATGGCTGCCAAACGAGCTGATGAGAACTGCCCCTCATCACATTCATCATTTAGTCAAGTGAACTGGTTCTGTTCTGATTTTACAAGTAAAAGAGCAGAAACACCGACCTGATAGTCATAAACCAGTCACCCCAAAGATAAACATGTGCCTTCAAAACTTGAACATTATACAGTTGGGTCCTTTCTGAAAGTCAGATATTGCACGGTAAATGATAAAATTCAACATTTTGCGTTTGTTCAGTAGATACATCAGTCATGAGTTTGTGGACTCTAAAATAAAATTAAGCAACTGTTTCCACTACAGGAGCAGATGTCAAGAATCGGGCCACGGAAAAGGATGAAAGTGAGAAAACAAACAACAACAAAATGTAAACCACTTCATACAACTTTTAACAAGTCTGTGTCTGTCAAACATCACAGTAGAACTGCCCTTTGCTCTTCAATCTTGATCGCAGTAGGCAGGTCGAGAACGCAAACATTTTAATAAGACCCAACTTATTTCAAAGCATTGCCTTAGTTTTCCATTACACACAATTTAAATAGATCTAATTGTGACGATATTTAGCTTAGATTTGATGCCTTCAGAGATGTTAGCGCTAAAGGGAAAGCCTGATACTGTTTGTAGTTTTGATGACTTGTCAAGTTTAACTCCCCAGTTGGAGAATGTGCTGCAGGACGTGGACATCAAGGTGGAATCCGAGATTGACGTGATCAATGGCATTGTCAAGTGGATCGAGTACAACCCTATGAAGAGAATGCGCTACGCAGCCAATCTCCTGAGTATGGTGAACTTTGACTGTATGGACCCCGAGGCTCTGTCGGAGGTAGTGGAAAGGAACAAGCATCTCTTTGACCTGGACGCCATAGCGGTGCTGATGGAAGCTTTCAAGTCAGTTCTTTTTCTGTGCTTGCCCTGCATTGATGTTTACAAACAAAGAAACAAACGAACAAACAAATAAATAAACATTACAATCTGCTCACTTATAGGGTACAAACCTACCAAAAACGGCGGTAAAATTAATTTGCCTTCTGATCCACTTGTAATGTTTGCATGTAATTTAGTAAAAATTGAAAATATCTCACACCGATGTGAGGAATAAACCACAGCTACAAGACAGACAAATACCAGGCAATCACTTACCCACATACAGCACGAAAGCACATCATAAAAAAGTGCTATTGCGGCTATGTTCACTTCACGCATTGGACAAATGTCGTCGCTTTGAGTTATTGGTTTTCCTTTTTTGCACCGATCGTATAGATTTTCCATCGTAAGGCAGGACAGTAATTTAACGAACTAATTATTAAAACAGCTAGCGATAAGTCGGCGACGGCGAACATATTATTATGCTGGACATGGTCGAAAGAAAAAAAAAAAAAAGTCCACCTGGCCATATTAACAATACATTCAAAAATTTGTTCTTTTAGGAGTCACCAAATGACACCAGTAACGGCAGTTCCTTATTCGGGTAGATAAAAAGTTTAATTTGTTTTTTCTCCCAATAAAATCATATTAATTTTGCTCTCATTTCCAGAAAACTCGCCTTGAAATATAACGATTCATACGGTACAGAAGGGGACAAGGGGAGACGTGGAACCATGAAGGTGAGCAATTCCACATGAATGTACGGCCTGAGATGTACGGGCGAGTATTTGTAAAAGATATCCCAACCCAACAGCGAAGAGGAGAAGAAAATATGTGTCGACTATATTATTATGGTGATTGATTATAATAAAATGAATTTGTTTTGTTAGGGATCTTGACGACCACATAAGATCTAGCAAACACAGCAATGCATATTACAAATAAAATTACAAATAAAGCATAATACCAAGGTTCAGTATCTTTGGTGTAGCTATAAAGGAGAGCTGTCTTCAGTCGATAATAACTAAACAGTAGAGCGTGAATAATTAATTGCCTTAGTATTACAAATATTTTATCACCAAATTTGACGACGTGGATGAATCCTCCCAAACAAAATGGCAGTGTAGCGATACTGTCTTATATGTCATTTTTATAATCATTTCCTTTCCTCTGGCACGGTGATCTTTACATCATTTGGCGGGATGTTGCATTGTTTTCTCTCAATGACAAATTACTGCTTATTCCCCCACATCTTGCAGGATAAGTTTCCGGTGGACAAATGTTTCGATGTCAGTTGCCAGGGCAGGGATGAAGATGACGACGAATGCTACATTTGCGAATGTCATCGCATGAGCTCCAACAACTGCACGGCCTCCTGCAACAACTCCAGCGCCAACGACAGCAAGAAGTTCTCGGACGAGCCAGTCAAGTCACTGCAAGACATTCGCGACGCCTTTGCCTCCAGGCGCCAGTGCGAGCAGAAGAAGCAGCAGCAGCTCCAGGTCCAGGGTGACCTCGACAAGAACACCAGCAAGTGTGAGGAGCCACGGAGGGGAACCAAACACCGCAGCTCCACTGCTAATCGTGGGGGTGGAGCCTCGACAGAGGCGGATTCCAATACGTCCTATAGAGTGACCCGTAGGTGCGAGAATATGTCCTACATGGATTCCTCTCCCGACAGGCAAGCCAGAAGGAAGTTGAAGCCGACGGCCGCCCTGTGGGACCAACAACCTCCTGAGTCGGTGTCTCCCGTGAAAAGCGACACTGACATTGAGCAACCTACGGCACCGGTGCCTCAGCCGTCTTCTGCCTTCACTCCTCGTCTGGCCTCGCGGAGAGATCTGTTCCGCAGAAAAGAGGAGAGCCGGGCGGGGAAAGGCATCGTGTACAAGAACAAAGAGGCTTCTGCATCCGACGTGGACGTCTCTGATCGGTCTGGCAGTTGTGACCGAAGTTCTGCCAGCCGGGGATCTTCACGTGACTCCAGCGAATGTCAACGATGTCACAGGTCAAGATCGTCTTCGCCACCCAGTCGGAAGAGCAGTGGTTCGGACAAAAGTTCGCGGAAACGGGTGACGTGGTTGAAGTAAACAAAATAACTAACAGACAAACAAACAGATCACACAAACATAATAATTCATTTTACATGTACACTAAGCTACCCTCTGAGAACAGAAGAATATATACCCCCAAATAGTCAACATATATATTTTGGAAGTAATTCAGCTTGCTAAAGAACAAGATTTATTTCTCTTTCGTGCAAGACATCGGAGGAAGCACTTTTTTTAAAAGGCTTTTTAAATATGTAGTTTAGGCACACTTTAGTAAAAAGGAAAAAAAAAAAAAAAAGTCTGAGCTTTGAAGCTAATTCCTCGATAAATAGTTATGAAATGATCGTCATTATTTCACATTTTAGTATGAATTTTTTTTTCTTAGATATAAGGAGAAATTCATCATTAACATATTAAATTTTTTTTTTCTGTGCATCTGATGCTCGACCTTCAGCAAATTCACCGAAAGACTTTCATTATTACTAAACATGTTTTTTTTTTTTTTTAGATGAAAGTTATAACCTAGTTTGAATGACATATTTTCCTACATGTTTTCCTACATACTTCCTAAGTTCGTGGATCAAATTTCTGCATAATCAAATGTTGCATGGGTCAAATTTCTATATAATTTAGCGTCATATGCTGTGGTGGAATTTGAAGGTATGGTAAAGCCTGACATGTCTCCCGCGAAAAAAGAAAAAGTTTTACTGTATCGCCTAACTGGAAACGATATTGATGAAACTCCCGAAATGCCTGTTGTTTTAAAATTCAAAGAATGAACGTAACTGTCACTGCTAGTTAACTGCTAGTTAACCACTGAAATGTGCAGAACTAGCGATGTTTTTCATTGTCCGATTTTTTATTGTCCAGAGCGACAATGAGGTATTCAATCATGCGATTCCGTTCAAATTCGACTTTGGTAGCCAAACGTTCTAGACGACCTTTTTCACAAATTCTCCCTGACATTTCTGATGGCCATTTATATCTTTGATTACGTTTCTTTAGCACCTTCATTTCATTTCTCTAAATTATAATTCATAACACACATTTGAAAGTATCAATGAACAACTCGGCGTACAAATATTGTTCGATCTTTAAGAATTAAAGCGTCTTTCTATTGAATGTGTAAGATGATAATTATATATATAGATTGAGATAGTTTACAATCACTAGAAATCATAAACATGATTTTTTTTTTTTTTGAGAGGTCATTGTGTGAATACTTATGGCTTCGTTTGTTTTTCATTCTTTTTTTTTTTTTTCATGTTTATCAACAGACGAAAATCAGTCATATAGTACATACTACATATTGATTTTTTATTTATGCTTGACAGATGACAGAAGCCTCTATTTTGAGTGGTTTCATTCATCAGGGATGTCTATGTTGAGGTGTTTTTGTTTGATTGACAATGAATGAATAGAGGAGGGGAGCAAGACCCAGTGCAGTTTCCTGCGGATCAAATATGACTTACACAGAATCATATGAAATGCAATCTGTCAGGTCATTTTTTTTTTTTTTTTATTATTGCGAGAATTTTCCAAGAAAACACCAGTATTGCGAGTTGAATGGGATATCATACATACAGTGCATTTGATATCATTGATTTCTTGCCCTTCTTCAATGCAGTGTCTATCATTCATTACTTGATCATGCAAGTAGTTCTGTATAACGTTGCAACAAAACGAAATTTCCTATCTACAAACCAAACAATTCATCCGCGGCTGAATGGGCAATTTTCTGTCATCCAAGTAACTTCCCCAGGCTACGCAAGAAATTCAAGAACAGTGTAAAGAAAGTAAAGTCACTTAGTTTCTTGTGACATGTAGGTAAAACACGGTAAACAAACATATACCTCTCATCCCCCCCCCCCCCCTTCCTAAAACAAAAGACATTACATAATAGATTTTCTCATTTTTTTCTCTGAAATATAAAGAGCATTTTTATATTCCACCTACCATGTCTGTTCATATCTGAATAGTAGGCTGAGTAACTGATCCACTCAAGGTGAGACACAGGCTAAGGCTGAGCCAGATACGTAAAAACTATTTGTTTTGAATTTGTATTTGACTTCATGTATTGCAAATGGGTACATCTGTGATTGGTTTGAAAACCGTTAACAATTGTACTGAATACTACTGGCAAAAAAAAAAAAGGCTTATCTTCCATGGGTGGCTGGAAATGCACAAAGCCAAGAAGATAGAGGAGAGGACCAGACTGGCGATTACTACGGAAGAAAAGAGGGCTGATACATTTAGATGGGATGTGGATAGAGAATTTGTTACCATTGATATGGCGTCACCAGTGTCACTTTCATTTGTATGTGTACACATACCAAATTTTCATATACAGACAAGCATTTGTGCAGTGCAAGGAGACAATCAGACTGTGCGAGATATCATCAGTACTGAAAATATTTGATATTAACTGCAATGAAATTATTGAATAACAAATGAAATATGACGCCACCATGATTTTTGCAGTTTTTCTTTATTTAATATACAATCTGGTTAGATACTTTCTGAGTAAAATAAAAATACATTGACTATACATTTTATTTACAGAGATTTCGGGTGCTCTAACTTCGACTTGCTTTTTGCATAACTGAATTAAATCGGTGAATTTTTATGATTTATTTTCACTGTTACTTTGTTGCACTCCTGTAACGATACCATATATGACATCTGTGTGTGAGTCGTTACTACGTATGAACATACTCACTCCACAATAGTGTCAAATTACACAAGATGGTCACTTCTGACTAGATCTAATCTGAATGAAATGTATTAGGAAAAAAAAATGCAATAAATTCTAAATTAGTATCAGCTTTCGTTCAGCGCAGTTTCACTACACAGAGTATTAGCCCTTTGAAATGACAAATAATTTCGTTATGTACCACAGAGGACTTTTTAAATAATCCTTAATGTAAAACTAGTTGTGTCCACCCTAACCAGAGGCACTCCAAAAATAATTTTGCGATTCTTGTAATCAATTTGTGAATACACATAATATTAAAAATTATCTTTATCTTTAGGTGGAAAATAATCTTCCCTAAGGGATTCCTTTCTTATGGTGGACTTTTATTAATTAAATTCGACCTTATGGTGGACAGTACGTACAAACGTGTTTTCACAAAGCATAGTCATTCCAGAACACTAGCACTACCGATGTCTTCAACTGTGGTCTCTTTCAGTGACCTTTGAAATATTATCTTTGAGCGCCCAAATTGACCAAAGTCCTTATCATTTCAACATTTCATTTTTTTTGTCCGATATTTATTCCCATATCTCTTTACTAAGTCCTGCTTGCTAAAGTATTTTGACATATAAACAATAGAAATGTATGCATGTCCAGTGTCAAAAACCTAGTTATAAATGAAATACTGACAGAGACTAAAATAATAATAATATGACAAAGACAACCAAGCTCATGTTTATATCGATAGAACAGGTAGAGGAGAACAAATCAATGAAGCAGTGGGACACCTAGTACCTAGACGGAACTTGAAGGCAAATGTAAAAAATATAATTCAAAAAAGGTTCGAAAAAAAAAAAAAAACTGTTTAACAAAATCTTCCCAAACACATTTGTTAAACTAAAATGATATCTTAAGAGGTTGACAAAATTAAATTGGGTGAAAACGTTCATTGAAAACAATGGCCAGATTATAATATTTCACTAAATAAAGAACGAACTGAGATATACTGTGTGAAATATGAAATAAAAATTACACAGCACAATAAGAATAGGTACAGCATAGATCAACAGTAAGTTTATTAATATTACATGTATAGATAGCAGCATTAGCAATACAATGCTGGTGTGACTAACAGGTGATTTGAAGAACTAGACCGTCTATGTCCTGGTGAAGCTGGTGATGAGCAAGAAAACCACGGATACTGGCAATACTGAAACATTCAAAGCCTGGTGTTAAAAGTGGTATAAAGGTAGCTCTATCTATGCACTGGGGGTAGAAGGAAATCTCAGTTGTTATGGAGATGGCTGTGATGATGAAGTTGAGATGCCAAAACTGCGACTGAAAGAAGAGCAGAAAAGGGAAAGACGGCTGCGAATCTTACAATACATTGATGTTGACAAGTTGAGGAAGAATATGAGGCTGAAATATTAGTGTCAGTGACTAGAAATAAAGAGATGTGACCCTGGTCACTCACACAATCAATCAAATAGCTATCTGCACCATAGCACTTAAATGTCTTCTTAAAAAAAAAACAAAAAAACGACAAACTATCGTCCAATTCATTCCCCGTTCTGTATCTCCATTTTGCCGATGTTTTATGTAAACCTACTGAATAGGACAAACAATTGGAATCAAGCTCTTTACTGAAGAGGAATAGCAAAGATCTTTGAATATCTTTCTGCATTACATTATTTTTAGCCACCGTGAGTCAGGTGTCACTCTGATGTGAAACCAAATTCTTGCCACTATAGCAGTCTGGGTAGGTGCTAATAGTAAGAGTTGTGACCAGCATAATTATAATAAATATAGATTTGACATTTCTAATGTTGAACATTATTAATATACAATTTTATCATAATATTCGTGTGAGAAACTCAATATGCACTGTATGCGGATAATCTAGTTATCAGAATTTTCAACACCAAGCTGACCAAGCACTATTTTCTTATCAGCCACAGAGAGGATATATAGAAAAGATTATTGATATATTATTTTGCATAGATCCAGCTTTAAACTTTAAACTTTACATACAAAATGTCCTATATCATATTCGTTTTGTACATTTCTAAACAGCCACTGCAGGCTTCTCATTTTTATCAAACTTTTCAGCCTGTTTCTATTTTTCATTCATTCCATGACGATTTCCTAGTTTAGATTTAATAAATTTTATTTATGTAGATAATTAGGGATTATTTTACAATTAAAGACATTTTTTTTTTCGTAATTTCCAAATTTGCACACAGTGTCCATGGATTATGCTCCTAGAATAGTCGGTGTAATACTGTTGTTAATTCGTCAGAACTAGATCTAAACCGTATTTTAGTAGTAAAGTAAAAGGTGATGTGGCCAACCATAAGAAAATAGCGCCAGCAGCGGTGGAGTTCACTGAAGATTATTTCCCACTTGTTGTCAGCTCTTCTGGATTGGGACCTGTGACAGCGCTGGACTTTCGGCGAGAGGTCTTATGCCTACACACAACCACCTGTAGGAGGAAAACACAACAGCAAGAAAAAAAAAGTAAATGTTGCCACTGTATTATTACAATACTATTAATAATATTGTTACATTTGATCTTGTAAAAGACGAGTATTTGGCTGTATTATATGTCAAGGAATTCAGCGACTTTACCATGACTCTTGAAACTACGATCCGCTTCTTTCCCTTGAACTGTCATGTCAAGAACGTGAACTCTTTTCGTATATAGGTTTCTGCCTAACAAAATCAATTCAGTTATAAAGCACACTGATTTCTTCTACAGGAGCTTGCCTTACAGAGGTCTAGTGTACTAGGATGAATCTGCCGTATAATTACACCATAAAGATAACGATAAAATAAAAGTGAACATGAGATGAGAGTTCTAGAAATAGTGATCACAAACACGGTACAATAGAGGACCGTGATAATAATGATGACAATATGCCCTTTCCTTAAAGCATTATTATTAATATCATAAAAAGGATCAATCTGGTTCTGATTTTAGAGTTGACAACGTCTCTTCATGCCCCTTCTATTTTCCCGCTGAACAGCAGTTATGATACCTTGGAAGCTTCACTATACAGACACACAGATTCATGTGCACCACTGACAACGAAGAGCCAAAATCTATTGCAAAAACAACATATACCAACCCACCTTAATACAGGCACTCATTTTGTTGAAATCAGAGATTTCACGAGAAACCATAAAATCTGGATAATAATAAAATAGATTTATAATCCTCCCTACTCTATTATCCACGGAGAAGTTCTCCTCGAGATAATACAGAAAAAAAAAATGATTATAGAAAATAGTTTAAATCTCAGTTCAGATCTAGAAACTGCAACATTGGCTTATCAAAAGAAACTTTGAGTCGAAATGCCTGCTTTCGGGTTTCAGAAAACCGCTATATAATTTGACAGTGCTGAACAGATGTGAGAAATGAGTGCATAGTGATTCCGATAGTGACAAACATACTGTAGACCGAGCATGCGAAAGAGAAAA
>JBCAUA010476886.1:0-2500 GCA_038406235.1 Peronia verruculata | reverse complement strand
AAAGATAGTCAGACTGACATATACAGACAGATTTCAAAGGAATTTATAAAATTTGGAAACCATTGGATTTTATACCCGAGATCACAAGGTCTTAGCTGTTAAGATTATAAAGTCTAAACAGCCATTTCATAATATTTAGGACCTCTTTACCTATATTATCACTCCATTACCAACACGGCTACTTAGTGGTACTAAGGCCGCTATATTTTGATTACTTCATATTGTCAAATATTCTATACAAAATGCTTCCTTGATGAAATCCATTAATAGATACAATACCGTGTTTGGTTCATTGGCGTAGCAATTGTGCGGATAAGTCAGTAGGGGGAAAAAAAAATCAAACAATCAAATGGTAGAAATTAATGTAACAGATGAGTGATGTACTCACAATCGCAGGCATAGATGGAGTGCTCACTGCCATCCACTCCAATCACTACACGTTTTCCTGTAGCCTCTGCCCCTTTGCCTGTGTATTTGGTCAGATGATGATGGTGGTGATGATGGTGGTGATGGTGATGATGTGGGTGCTCTTCTGTTGGAGAGGCCGATGAGTCTGTGGTGGTTATTTCTGGAACATCTAGCGATGACATCTTTCCCTATATAAAATAAAACAATGGAGTTTAGGAATGTTAATTGTGGTTAACAAAGTAACAAGAAAAGATGGGTTAAATTCAGTGGATTAACTTACTCTGAGGAAGGCTCTTTAATTTGTTATTATTCGTTATAATTATGCAACTGAATCACTTGGACATTGAGATATTTATGTCCTGCAAGAGAAGTTAACGTAAGACAGAAAGATTTAGACTGATTTTCTGTACCATGTCCCTTCGATTACACAAAAACGTTGTTGTTTTCGCTTTTATATTAAAAAGAATAATGTTTCTCACAACTTCACCTTGTAAAACTGGTGCCTCTGTTCAATCCTTTGTTTGTTCATTTGTTTATTTTTTTGTTCGTTAAGTTTGTCTCAATGGTCTACAAACCAAAACAAACAAACCAAGTTGCTGATGCTTGATGGAGGACATTAGTTCAACCGTTTAAACAACTACGCTTTATAATTATAATCTAGAGTGAAAGGGGATACAAATATAAGAGCATACGACAACCGTGGTGAAAACAATAAAAATAACCAGATAGTTATCCAACCTAATGTAATGTTATTTCTTCAATTATTATTATATTATTCTTATTATTTGCCATGTGATTCAGAATATTCTAGTCTGCTTTACGTGCTAAATGCCACGTGCAGTCTGCTTCAGACAGTCACATCGTCTCTGTAACCTTTCAACGAGGATCACTGATGGCAGAAAATCAATTGTGGAGAATATACCACCATTGTTTTTGAATGACCTCATTATACAAGCCTTTGTAAACAACCATATTTTTGGTAAACTCCATTAATATTCCGGTCAATGATTCACTCTGCATACAATTTCCATAATGGCTTAGGTAGATTCTCAACTGCATTTTGTCAGGTTTTATATTCAAGCTTAAAATGCATTTGCGCTACACTGCTTAAATTTGTTCCTTTTGGATAAGAGGAAAATACGATATTTTCAATAAACATTTCATTTTGTGCGCTACCATCACCATCATTTCTTAGAGTAATGACTCTCAAATAGCTAGCATATCCCTTCGGTCATCTTTGAATGAGCGCCAATTCTTCTTTTGCGAACAGTGTATGCAATCAAACGTCAGTAGCCTAGATTTATAAAGTTTATTCTACTTACAAGAGCAGACACTTCGGTAAAATGTACTTGTAAATAGACATAATAAAGGACAAATGATTAGCTCTCTTAAATAGACCAAACCATATTGCAAGATGTAGTGCTGGGTGCATGAGGTTTCTGAGAAAATCTTAGTTTCTTTTTGATGTTTCTGATCCTTTTTGTTATTGTTTGCAGATATTTCGCTTATAAAATCAACAAAATCTGACCGAGAACAAAGATACAAAATTACTTCTAAAAATGTGAAGAGAAATTCTAATCTGCATCTGAAAAGATGTCATTGTGTTTTCCACATTTCGGAAAATTATGAGGAAAAAAAAAAAAAAAAGGAAAAAGAAAGAAAGAAAGAAAAAGAAAGAAAAAAAAATCGAAAAATAAAAATACAACAACTGAAATAGATCCAACCGCTTCTTTATTCGAATGTGCTGCCTGGGCCTTTACACCTTCAACCGCTTCTTTATTCGGATGTTATGCTGCCTGGGCCCTTACTCTTTTATCCTTTTTCATGTCCTTTTTTTTTTCTGTGATTCCGATCGCAGAATAATGACAACGCAGAACATCTTACTTAGCTAATTAAAAAGAAAGAAATGAAGAAAGAAAGAAAGAAAGAAAGAAAGAGAGAAAGAAAGAAAGAAAGAAAGAAAGAAAGAAAAGAAAGAAAGAAAGAACGAAAAAAAGAAAGAACGAAAGAACGTGAGAAGAAAGAAAGAAAGAAAGAGAAAGAAAGAAAGAAAGAAAGAAAGAAAGAAAGAAAGAAAGAAAGAAAGAAAGAA
>JBCAUA010476775.1:0-17264 GCA_038406235.1 Peronia verruculata | reverse complement strand
CTGTCGTCTTTTCCAACAAAATATTTAAAGACGAGACTGTTTGGGGAAGAAAATGGGAATATTCAAAAGGTTGGTACCTTATCATCACTTCCAGCTAAATTTCCGACATCAGCTTTTTTGTTTCATGCCAAATTATAGACTTTTGATATTTTACAGTCTATCTTCCAAATTGTTCTTCTTCCTTGTATTGATTGTTTTTACACTTTTTTTTCCCTCTTTTTCTAGTGTGTGTGTGTGTGTGTGTGTGTGTGTGTGTGCGTGCGTGCGTGTGTGTGCGTGCGTGTGTGTGTGTGTTTGTGTGCGTGCGTGCGTGTGTGTGTGTGTGTGCGTGCGTGCGTGCGTGTGTGTGCGTGCGTGCGTACGTGCGTGCGTGTGTTTCGAGGGGTCGAAAAATGTAAATGGTTTGAAAGTTGAAGCCGCCCTGGTAGAGCTGACGCGGGGGGGGACAACGTATAAATTTCTTACGTTACGGTCGTTTGCTTTTTTTTTTTTTTTAAATTATTATTGTTATGACCATTATTATTCAGTGGTTGTTACTGCAGATAGAGCCACACAGGTGACCCACACAGTGTGTGCACATATCACTCATACTTAGAATGCTACATTTCTGTCTACCTATCCCCGTCTCCCACCGGCTTTCTGAAAACCACCTCTTTCCCATGGTTATGGTTTTTATAAGCTTTTCAACCACCTGTAGTGGTGGTTATCTCAGCTGTCCACAACCCTGGTCAAAAAATAACATAACACTACTCTGTTATGTGATTATTATAACACCTCGAGATGAGTGTCATATTGTTATCCACCTCTTCCCATCACTTACCTGTCCTCATTTAGAGCGTACATAGGATGTTATTGCTGTTGAGCTGTTGGCCGGAAAAAAATTGGACACTCTATGGCTGGGGAAAATCGTGATCGTTTTTTATTAGCTCTGTTACTTCCCTTGCTTCGCTAGACACAAGGAGTCTCATTCTTACTCCCCAGCTTGTTATTTAAAAAATTGATTAAAAATATGTCTCTTATATCACATTTTTAAGAACCATTTTCAAGATGTAGTTTTAAGTAAAAGGCACAAAATTGATTTTTCCCCACCTCTTTTGGTTTTTGTTCTGCGTGTTCTACACCCCATGTCAGACAAAGGGAAGTTAGAGGGATGACCAAAAACATTCCCCCCCCCCCCCAACAGTTACATGTACAGTAATCTCTCGTTTATCCGTCGAGTTATTCGTTGTGCGACAATAGACATTAATCGGCGACACTGATTCTTTCGGCGCATGATGCATTATTCGTCTTCCCGCAGGATAAGTCTGTTTGTATTGGGCGGTGCTGGTGTGGTTGGTACAGTATACATAACTATAACTGTACATGTACGGTACTGTACTGCACTGTAGCACTGTAATATTATTGATTTTATTATTTTCAATCGCTGTATTATTGTTATTAATATTATTATTGTTACTACAACAGTATTGAGTGTTATTATTATTGTATTCGGATCATCTATGCACAGTAGGGGGTTAGTGTTGCATTATCCATCTTTCCACGTTATCCGTCAAGGTCTTGCTGCTGTGTGCTTTAATGAGAGATTACTGTATTACTCTTGGAGTGATGGCAGAATCTGTAGCCTAATGCTCAGGGTTCAAATGCCCATATCTAACCAAAAAAAAGACACATTTTTGTTTTTCCTCACATATCTGATATTTTAACTAATAAAATAGTCAGAGGATGCTCGAGGAAGGCGGTAGAGTAAACACTACCGGGATGAATTTTACTTGTATCGGCAGAGGCGTTGATGGCCAACTATAAACCCTCATTTTATAAAGCCGTTGCTGAAATGTGCAATGTTTTTTCTGTTCTCTAGCCCATATATGTCATTATTTTGTGTTTGATGTCAGTGTGTAGCACATTTTTTTTTCTCTATCCTGTGGGAAAATTGTTATATTTTCAAAGAGAATAGGTTTTAGATGATGTTATTTGATAGAGTTGGCTTCACACCTGTGATACTTTTTAAGTGTCTAGACAGATGGCTGTCCTGTGTACCTGGGCGTAAACAGAAACAGGTGTGAACAGTATAATCCCCCCCCCTCCCCCCGCCCCCAACCCTTTACTGTTAATTCAGTAATATTGCTGTTGATTTCATAATTTTATGTAATTAGCAATTTGAGCCATCTAATGAAAAGTATGAAAATGGAGAATGAATTTATCCTGAAAAAAAAAAAAAAGAACTGACGAAAGCATAACACAACACATTTCTGATGTTCTGTGCTATTCTACATTTGCGTTTTATGTTTTGTATGTTTCCACCCTTTTTTTTACTATTCAAGTTTCACCTTTTTTGTTTTCCTTCTTGTTTATTTTCTGTATGGGCTGTCACAGGCTTGATTCAAAATATATGAAGTATGGCTTGGGTGCTTTATATTCTCAGGACTTCAGTCAGGTACCATTGTTGGCCTAATGGGTTGACTATATCATTTGTGGTTGTGTAGGATTTGGGCAAGGCTTTGGTAATAGTTTCCCAACAATGAACACCTGCCGGTGTGCAACAAAATTGATACAAATGATGAATTGACACATCTGTCATTATATATGGGCACTTTCACTTATGCAAGCAAAAAGTGGGAACCCGATGGTGTGAGGAAGTGCGAAATCATCGGTCTATTCTGTCGCAGTTATGCCACTGCCTTGCACGGCTCTGCCACCTCCTTGGAGTCGCTGCCTTACGGTCAAAGATTTATTTTTTTCACTGATTCTGGGAGCTAAGCTGCTAACTAACTACATGTATACCATTGTAATTTGCTAAAAGTTTTACAATCCTTTCTCTCTCGTTCTCTGACCAACTCTTTACTAATGCAGATGTCACCAGAAACCAATGCAATATACATGTAAACAGCTTGATAATCCCGGCCTTTTTTTTTTTTTTTTTTGACACGGGCTCAGGCTTGAAAATGAATTTTCACAATAAAAGATGGTACCCTAAACAGGTTATAGTTGAAGTTACGGTTTTGTCATGGATATGCCTTTTAGCTGTCTGAGCCGGTTATGGTGATAATAGCTTCACATAATATAATCGCTGCTATAGGATTTCTATCTGCCTAATGACTTCTCAAATTTAGCAGTAGAAATAAAAAAAATTACATATTTGAGAAATTCTAATCTGTGTTAACTTTCAAGATTCACCCAATGCTGAGATGACTTGGAAACTGTTTCTTTCATTTCTACTTTTAATTTGAGAAAGCAGACAGACTTGGATATAAAACATTCAGTAAATGTTATTTTCAAGGAGATGGTAAATGCTAGCTATAGTGAACTGAATCCTTGGTTGGATTGGATGCTTGACACCTCAGCAGTGAAACGGAAAAGTGTCCACAGAAAGGCAGGAAGTGTCAGGACCTCTCTGATGTTATTGATGTTCTGATTTCAGACATGACAGGCAGTTCTTTGAAGTGATGTAAATAAATATATCATCAGCATTGCTATGTTTTTAACTGTTTGTAAAGCAATTCCAGCACACAATATGATGGGCGTATCTGACCAGATTGATCCTTAGATCCTTCTGTGGTTAAATAAGACTGGTCTCTTTATTTCCCAGGGCAGAAGATGACCTCATCAGGACCTTTTAACGTATTCATTGTGTGTCCTTTTCTTTTCAGCCCATCTGCAATGACGTCCATCATTTGATCCACCTGCTTAACGTGTTTTGAGATTTTTGGCTGAAAAAGTGCCAAATTTGAATTCAACTTCAAGAAATCAAGTTAGGGTGCTTTGCTATCCATTAATTGTGATGGTGGACACTCTTCTTGTTGAAATATCATCACTGACAGCTCTATCAATGCCATGGTTGACATTTCACCAGATGCAGTGATGTCAGTTTCACCAGATGTCATAAGTGACAACTTCAGCAGATGTCATGGTTGACATTTTGACCAGATGTTATGGAGACAAGTTCCTCAGATGCAGTGGTTGACAGTTTCATAAGATGTTGACATGGCTGATAGATGTCATTATCAATGATTTCCTTCAATATTCTTCAAACACCATGGTAGATATGTCCACATACGCTCTGAAATACACAAACGAAGCTGAAAGAGAAGTTGTTACCCACAGCTCTTGAAACGCCTCAGAAGAAATCTTTCAACTTTTATTCTCTGTTGTATTTGAAACTGACAATTTAACAATTTTATTCACTGAAATAACAATTCATTCAAACCATAATAGTTTCATTATTTATTTCGTTTTTCCCTCTTTTCTTTTTTTCGCTTGAATTGACCATTGATATCAAGTATAGAAGATACAAGACCCACTGAAACTTAAATATTCGATGATACTTGTGTTTTTACATAGCCTTAGTCATGCATATAAATCAGAAATAATTAGTATTGGCTTATTTGAATGCACTGAGTATCTGTACTTTTTTATGTACTTGTAGACTCAGAATGTGTTAAAAAATTTGAATCTGAAGGTGTGGAATAAATACATGTTTAAAACCATTTTCAAAAAATTTGAATCTGAAGGTGTGGAATAAATACATGTTTAAAACCATTTTCAGTTACTCATCCTGGTATGTTAATTTTGTGTGAAGCAGCCTGCAAAACTCAGGCACTGACTCACAAATATATTTACATCTCAGTACATAGTTTAGTGCACTGTGTTTGACTGTGAAAGTAATATTCCCTTTTTTTCCCAGTCACCACCATTTTTTATCAAGTATCTTGTCCGGCGCAGACATTGGCTGTTAACGGTTATTGTTCTCCATCCCATTGTTAGACAAGTATACTGTATTTATTGATTACGATTGTTTGTTTCCCTCTCCAGGTCCAGATCTGTGTGTGGTGGCCACCATGTCGGTCAGCACCCAGCACATTGACATGGAGGAGTGTAAGAGACGAGGGATCCAAGTCCTGGTGTGTCCTGACCAACCCACAGAGACTCAGGCCGAGCTCACCATGGCCCTCACACTCTTAACTATCAAGGAAAGTGAGACAGGTAAATGAAGGCTGGGAGGAGGCCAGGGAGGGGAGGGGAGTCTTAGTGGTGGACAATCACTGTAAATTTTTGGTTGGGTAATTTTTGTCTTACCCTTTCTGGTGGACGGGTTCATGGTCAACTCTCCAGGTATTTGTGAGCTTTGCATATTTCCTTAGCCATTTGATCAGATCTGCTGAATAGCATCAATGATTTACTGCTTAAATCCTCAGTATTAGCATCCATTGATGGCTTGAGTAATTTCTCATGGATTCTAGCCATCTACACAATTTCTCAGAGCTTCAAAGTATTTAAGCAATGAAAGTGTAGTAAAGAGAATAAAAAATAGAAATCTAAAATATCAAAGCAGAACATCAATTGCAGAATGTGAATCAGCATTTAAGTTTGTCAAAGGAGACTGTGACAGCAGCCTGCCACTCTGAACATCAACTCCTGTCACGTTATAGTTTTTATTTTTATGTTAAACATTGAAATTATAGTTACACAAGAAAATGGAAATTGGTATATGTAATCAGTTGTATATACATGTATGTATGAAACTGTAAAAAAAAATGTGAATCTGCTATACAGCCAATTCCGATATTAATTATGTATCATAAGAAAACTGGGGGTGAGGCATGATGTTAAAGCTATAAAGTACAAGATCACATGTGCTGCATTTATCATTGTCAAATTCTCTTTTCAGTACTTTTATTTCACATTGTATAAATTAAATCTTGAACTCTCAAATGCATAATAAAATTGAGATGATAGTATTTGCAGTTAATATAAAAGTCACTGTTGTCCAATCTGGGATTAATTTGTGACTATTTTAGTTATTTTACATGATTATTTAGGACTATTTTTTCTTTGTTACATGCATGTGTGTTTTTCTTTTGTAGATGAAGAACGGCTGAGCAACTTCGAGTTGCACCCTCCAGATCTGATCAGTGACAATCCAGGGGAAATCAACAATGTGTTTGTAAACAACAGACCTCGCCTGATGAGACGCATGTCGGAGGAGCTGTTGGCATATCAGTGGACCAATGGCAAGCCAGGAAACACCAACTGTCCCACCTGGAAGAACATTGCCAGGAAGACCTTCGGGATTTATGGCATGACCAAATTAGGCCAAAGTATGGCCAAAATTCTGAAGACATTTGGTGTTTCAGATGTTCTGATCTCAGATATGGATGCTGAGTTGGATAATTCCAGCATCAGTGCTCCTGACTTGGGCTGTGACCTGGTGCCATTTGACGAGTTGTTGGAAAAATCTGATGTAATCTGTGTCTGCGGATCTCTTGGAGAGCAGTCGGACAGCGTCTTCTGCACGAAGGCTTTTGAAAAAATGAAGAAAACAGCAATACTGATTGCCTCTCAGCACGAGGAACAAGCAATTGATTATGTAGACTTGTACACAGCCCTGCGAGTTGGACAAATCAAATCAGCTGGCTTGAATGATTGCAACCAGGAACCCGTACCATTCAAGATTCCACTTTCGGGACTGAAGAATTGCACATTCCTGCCACAGACACAAGAGAGCGTCTACGACATGCGCCACAAAGTGTCCGTGCTCATTGCCAAGAATCTCACAGATGCCCTGAGGAAGAAAGGTGCCTACCACAACAAGAAATCTGCTTAATGATGTTGATTCCCTCGATGTCAAGGATACATAACAATTGTCTTGCAGCCAGTTAGAATGAGTTGTTTGTTGATTTCCACCATATTGAGTTATCACTATTATGTAGAGCTCCCATTCATTCAGTTTCATTTGGTGAAAAGATACTGAGCCAGCTCGACCATAGCAAGAGATTTACAGAGCAAATTGAATAGACAGGTTGTAACCCCTGAGCAGTTGCTGACATCAGGAGACAGTTCAGAAAAAAATGAATAGTTTAGTACATCAATCAGAGTATTCACTTCCTAACATCCTGATGTATGTGTAATCATAATCTGCCCAAATGATGAATATTTTTTTTGTTCAGAGATGAATGCTCTTGCAATTTCTGCAATATAGAAGCAATATCAGAGCAGCGTCATCATATCCACCAGTCATTTGTCTGCTTGTGTCCAGCAGCTTATGACTTGTTCGGATTGGCTGCGAGACATTTGTTATCTTAGACAGTAGTCTGTGCATGGTGTAGAACACAGATGTTAGCTGTGTAAGATGTTATTGTAACAGCTTTATTATCTCTGTAAATGTCACTTGAAAGTGTTATCATATGTCATCATTTACTTTTAGAATGATTAGTTTTTAGTGACATTAAGCATTCTATAACATCACTTTTCAAAGACAGCTAAATGTCAACATAATCTTTCATGTGGTGTAGTACAATGATATTCTCATGATAGTTCCTTATGACATATATGGCGATAATGTCATCTTGTTCAAGTGTTGGCTTATGTAACATCCTGTCATCATCTCTGCTAATATCAGTTTACTGCTTCACTACATCAACCCAAAATATTACACCATACAACAGTTTTTTTTTTCTTTTATTTTCTTGCTTGACAAATTTGGAATGTTAATGCATGAATTGATAACCATCACACACAGGTAGAAAATGTATATGTCGCTATTAGGTCAGCTTGTGAAATTATGTTCATATTTTGAGTGAAAGATGCTGAAGCTACGTCAAGTTTTAACTTGACCTTATCATGAGCTCAGATCTCTGTTGCCCTATCTCCATTTTTCACATTTTGAGAAAACTGATGAGTTGTGTTTAGCAACTGTTTTTGTACATAGGAGATAGGACAATATGATTTTCAAAATATACCTGTTTGGGCAAATGATGGGTGAAATGACTACAGTATAATATTATGGTAGATTTGCTATCCTTTTTTCACATGACAAATGTATCTCCAAATTGCCCAAAATGGAGATAGGACAACAAAAAACTGAGCCAACGTTACGCCTAAAACTTAAGAGAAGAAAAGCAATGAAGCAAAAAAGAAGATCGATTTTACCTGTTAGGTCATAGCTCAGAAACTGAGTCCGTGGTTCCTTTTCAAACCAGTATGGAGTAAGATGGCAGGTTCCTGTGTGTCAAGACTTTCAAAATTTAAGGGAGTAAAATTGGTTCTGAGAGGACCATCATTGTGTCTTGAGAGACTGGGTAGAGATCTCAGGATCTATGTCATAAATTATGTGAGAAAAAGATAATTATAATGTAAGATGTTCATGTAAACATCAAAACTGAGATCAGCCTTGACCATTAATCCTATAAGCTGTAACTTTTAAACAAATAAGAGGATGTTCCTGCGACAGTGCTAAATTTCCAATACTTGACTACTATGAGATTATTTGTACAGACTGAATATTGGTCTACGAGATGACCACCCACAGGAGGTTGACAAGCAATAAAGTGCTGTAAAGGTTGGTCTTTTTTCAAAATTTAGAACTAGATCTAGAATTAGTTTTGTAGATGAAACATCAAAACATGCTCTTGGCTGTCCAGCCGCTAAAACCATTCCTAATCTGTGTATCACATGTGTCGCTCTGGACTATAAATGGTTCAAGTGTCCTTAAAAAGTCCTGGAATGTCAGAGGTTCTATTACTATAGTAATGTTATGTCTAAAAAGTAACAGTTTATGCTTGATTGTCATGTAGAATAAGTAATGTATGACTGCTTGACGCAGTGTTTGGAAAGATGTTCCATCTGATGCAAAATATAAGATAAGAATTGATAAAATAATATAGTACTTTATTTGTCCTGAAACAGAAATCCCATTCCCATTTGACAAGACAGTGTGCATGCAAGAAATATTCACACTCATGATATGCATGTAGATAAAAAATATCGCAAATAGCATCAGAACAAGGCAGAGAAGCAACAGCACTGTAACTTAAGAAGTTTGCCATTTATGGCAGATATGGAATTTGTAATAGCTTTTATGTGTAACAGATGCCCACTTCTTTTACCAGTATGGCCCTTTGAGACTTCTAAGGTTGCACTGGAAATTGAAAATGATTCTGTAGTCCTGTGTCTGTCCGTGTTGAGAAAAACAGAAACATGGCTAAAAGAATGGCCAGCAGAGACTTGATTGTACATGTTACGTATATTTTATTAGTGTATGTTCCATCTCACCATATAGACTGATCATCATTTTATGGGCAATTATAGCAGCTAACTGTACAAAAAAGCTCGGCATTCTACTATTATTACGTTAACAGTACAGGTGTCTTGAATCTCTTGATACTCCTCTGGTGGTAGAGAACCCTCTGGTTTGTTGAACAGTGCCAGTTGGCAGAAAAAATTCAATTTTTTTTTTAACCATTTGAGTGCTCAACTGAATCCAGAGGCTGTTCCTAGTGAGTACGCAGCGAACTCACTTATCCATTTCATGTAATCATATATTATTTTTGCAGATATTCGTGAAAGAATCTGACCATTCTAGATCAAACTGCGGATAGAGTTTCCCATAGTCTGATTCGTCAGGTTGTCTATCCGTTAAGAAAAGGTCAGGAGATTTTCTCTCAGTATCTGGATGGTTACAGTGATTTTGTCTCAGCACTCAGGCGGTTAATATTGTCATTGAACAGATAATAGATATTGTGGTGATTACTGCACCATTGGTTCTTGCATTATTTGTTACTATTATATTAAGAGGGCAAAAGAGAAAAGAAAGATGGAATAACTTTCCTGTCATAACTATTGAAAAGACCTGTTCTTTTTGCGTCCCAGTTTGCTAGCAAGTTTCAGTTTCCTGTCTGGCCTACCTTGGGATAGGTAGAGATTCAAACCAACTCCATTGTCTTATCGCCTTTGTTCTTGTAATATTTGTCATTTTGAGTCTTCAGTCTGTTTTTATACAGCAACTGGAAAACAGAAGCATTTCATAACAAATGTCGGACAGTGCTCTTTTAGATAAGGTTTGGTTTTGATTTTAGCATGATGGTATTGTTATTGATGGCTTGGCTTCATTGATGAAGATCGTGAAGGACATTTATGTCGACTTATTAGCATGATATTAAGAGTACAATTTCATTTTTTTTTTCTTTTTTAGTTTAAAACTTGTTACATGAATAAGTAAATGAAGTTAAGTTACGAGAATGTTAAATAGCCTTTTATGCTTCATGTCTCTGAGTCAAAGCATACAATTATATGTAGAGTCGTGTGTTTCATATATGTAGACGATGATTTTGGGCTCTGTACTTGCAATTTACATTGATTATAACCACACGATGTTTTTTTTTGTGTTTGAAATGCCAAGACATAAGGTAAAATGACATTACCTGTCATGATTTTAACCTATTCATATTGTTGTTCAGCAGCTTTTCATGAGTTATAAATATTCATGTGATTAGTAACGGAAATAAGCAAGCTCAGATTTTATGCAGTTTTCCATGCTGAAAGTAATAGAAAAAGGGGAATTAAAGTCAAAATGGAACGTGCATTCCATGTAGTTTTTATATATTTGTAAAAGCAAGGTGATGTGTTATAAGGAATATATCTTGGGCAGGAAGAATTTGCAGGATGTCACATGGCTCCATGAATTCTTAGAGGTTATGAGTAGCATACATAATGTTTTTCTTTTCCAGTTTTTGCCCTTTAATTTGATCCTGTCATGGCAGGCTGTATATTATATAGTTATTGCAACCTCATGAAAACCAAAGTTGGGTCTGTATTGAGTTGTAGCCATTTTTTCAATACAAGCTTGTGTGTGATATGGTAGTGTGTCTACATTCATTCATTCATTTATATTTTTCTTTTATATTAATGCATTGAACATGTGTATGCCATGCCATCTAACCACTTTCTGATGTTGTTTACCTGATGAAAGGCAAATAAAAATGATATTAACGAAGATTAATGAGTCTCTTACATTGCCTTTTCGTAGAAAGAAAACATTTAGAGATTATTACCATTTGAAAGTGTTGTTAAACCTCTGATGTTTATAATGGTTTATCCATGACCTTTAACTTTTGGGACAATGTAGATCTATAGCTGGACATACATCCTTATGATTCTTGCATGGGTTGGTATGAGGTCATAAAGGATTTGATGACCAGACTGTTACATCACTCAATTTTTTTTTCTTTCTAAAACAGTCTCTCTCTCTCTCTCTCTCTCTCTTTTTTTTTTTTTTTTTATAAGAACAATTCTGACAATGATTCAAGCATTCATAATATGAACTGATTGGTTGACACTATATTTCTTGTTATTTTGCTGTCATCAAGAATGAGCTGAAGTTTAAATCCTTCAACCTTGTTGGCCTATATTTTTCCTTTTCTCACTTTTTCTTCTTTTTGCCATTGTCTTTCTGTAGTCGAAACCAGTGTATTTGATTTCCTGGTTACATATACTTTATTATGTAGTGTTTCCTGTTTTGCGTCTGAACCAATAAATGAAAATAGGATTCCTAGGCGAAATAGGTGGAACACTTTATTGTTTCTAATATATGTAAGAAATCTGTATGCACAAGTACTGTATATCACCAGTGTTACAATGTACATTGGGATTGCAGTTGAAGAAAATTCAGAACATGTATTTTAGCAAACTTTAAGCTATTCTGTCAGTTGACCTGTTCTGCTATGCTATGTGTATCTCTGCTGCAATATATACTGGTACTCATGATTGTAATATGTATTTTTTAATCTCCTACAAACTGATGATAACGACATATCTTAGATAGCCAGTCACTTATAGATCTAGCACATGCATCTTGTTATTCAGGACATGGAACAGTGTTCTTAGAGTTTACTGGGATACGAAATGTACCAATCAAAACCTCCACAGTTAAAATTTAGATTTAAATGCAGGTATTGTGTAAAAAAAAAAAAAAGCTAAATTTTCATTAAAATTCCAAATCAAATTAATGATCAATACAAAAACGAAGGTTTTAAAAATATAAACTGAATGAAATGCTCAATAAAGTAGACATGAAGGAAAAATGAAGATAAATGAAACTTCAGTACTAATTTATAATGTACCATCTCAGTGAAACACTGAAATAAAACTTGTTAGGGTCACATATAGAGCTTGTGTTTGCTTTCTTGTCAACTATACTTGTGCAATCCATGTTCATCCCTGGCTTTGTTCTTGCATGAAGATGACATCAATAGAGTAAATGTGTCTAGCTTGTGGAGTGAAGTTGTGTGATAACATTCTTGAGCAAGTCAGTTTGGAAAGACATCACATTCTCTATCTTTCAGTCAAAAAGGGCATTGATCGTATGCAATTATCATCCTTGAAATAGTAAAGGAGTCCAGAGAACTACAACACTGTGCATTAAGAGAAATCCTACACTTAAAATTTGAAGACTTGCAATTTCAAGGAAGGACTAAGAAATAAAAATTTAGGCATGATCATTTCTTTTGTTTTTAAAGAATCCTTTTGTACAAATGGGAGCAAGAAAAGAAAATTGGGTTAGTCAGAAAGCAGTGAAATTAACTTGAAATTTTAAATTTTTTTTTTTGTGACTGTGTCTGCTCTGCTGTTCATATGCTTTCACTAGAAATTGGTGTTACATTATACAGGTTACACCCACAATCCTGACTTTTTTTTCATCTTCCACTTCATACACATCATAGCACAAGAGGCAGGAGAATTAGGCCTATAGATTTTCCACTCTTTTTTTTTAGAATTTACATGGATGCTTTGGCAGTGGGGCTGGAAACTCAACGAGGAAACATGTTAAAATTTGATCTGGCTGACTGGGGACTTTGCAGTAATGTATCTCATTTGTTCATAATGTAATTACATACTTATACGTTTTTAAAAGTACGTTTTGCTTCATAAAACAAAAATACACATTTTCATTCTAATGATTCTGTATATACAAAAGCATTGTTGTTCCACCCTTAATATGATACTGAAGGCTTGTTGACAAATAATTTCAAAGAATGGTTTATATGAAATAAGTATACATTGAACTTTTGAACAGTAAATGTAACCCATGATTCATTCTCTATAGAGTTTTATGTGAAATAAACTCATAGAAACAAATTTCCTTCGGAGTTCTGTTATTGTTGCATATCATCACAATGACCTGTGCTATAATCATGGCTTTTTGAAGCACAGATTAATTGTTCCTTTTAGTTCTTTTTTGTTGGTGAATGATGGAGTATACAAAATGAGCAGTAGGCAATTTTAGTGTCAGAACAATGAATTCAGCAGGAGCCTTGTTTATTCGTAAAAAACAACAACAACAACAACAAAAAAAAAAACGAAAAACAGCCGACTGAATTTTTATTCATCACTGGATTTTATTCATCACCGACCCATATCGCTTTATACCGCAATTATTTCTTGTCTATTTTGTCAGCTTCATTGGTTTTTCACTCCTCCATCATTCTTGTTCCCTTTTCCATTTTCTCTCCAGAAAGACAAAAAAAAAAAAAAAAACCCAAACACACACCAGCTCATTCACGTATGAAAAGCACCACAAATCGTCAAATTACATATTTAAATTCTTGCATTCATTCCACTCGTTGGTTCACATACGACAGCACCCGACCCATGTTTGTCTTGTTGTTGGGGTTTAACGACACACCAGCACGATTACGGCTATATTGTGTCAAACACGGTAAAATACGCTTACACGTCAAGAAGAAGAGAGGAAAGAAAGCGGGCCGGGACAGAAGACAGCAGCAAGGAGAGAGAGAGAGAGAGAGAGAGAAGAGAGGTCTCCCCTGAAATTTCAAGGATGGTACTCTATGGAAGACACCCCACTGATGACGGGCTTACACCGCCTGCAGGTGGGAGCAGATAACCTACTTGTAAACCCAGGGCCCCCTCGGGGACGATCCATGTTTACAAAGAAACATCAAGACAGAAGACCAGTAACAAACGCAAAACTATTAGGGCGTGCTATGATCCTGTAATAAAATCAGCGTTATTGTAATAATCATTCATTGATATATCAATGGTAGACCACGCAAAGGTAGACTTCACAATACCAAAGAAAGATCGGTCAGACATTCAACACATTGCTGCCAGTGCCAGCAGCAGAAGCCAAAGGGCTTTGGAGATCCATGACTGCTGCCTCTTGCCTCCAACACCTAAACTATGTCGCTTCTATGATGATAATGATGATATAACTGTGAACTTGAGAACTATCTAACTATGTTGTCACATGTCAACGGAGATTATTCGGTAATTTACATTTCGGATACATTCCATCATGGATTGCCTCCCTTGTTTTATCTCCTTTGTGTGTTGTCTCCTTGCCAGGAGCTCTGGATTGCTACTCAATGTTGACATCGGGAACGACCTTGACCTTGACCACCAAAACAGAACTGCTGGGGTGAAGGTTGTTTTTGCTTCCGCACTCGGGCCGTGCATGTCACCTAGCCGTTCACGAGAGTCGGCTGCTCCAAGGTGAGTGCTCCTTTTTAAACATAGAATCCAGCTTGTAGCGCTGGATCTATTTCAAGGTTTTCACCTGAGCGTTTATCTAGGTTAAAACGGGAACATCTAGAGCAGCAGTTTATTCTTTCCCCCTCTTAACTTTTTTTTGCTTTCAGCGATGTGCCGGGCTAGATTTCGGATCGAGCGAGATCAGAATAATACATAATCCAAGAGACTAAGTTGTAGAAGCTAAGAGTAGATCTCGTCACTAGATTAATGGAACCACACTGTATATATTATACTAATGAAAATAAGGTATCTGCGTATTTACATTAAACAAAAATAGTTTTTTTGGCTGTCCCCGTTTTCCACTTAATCTAACGTAGACTAGATTCTGTAGATCAAGATCCAAACCTAGCCCTTGTCTACCGGTCTTGTTTCGCCATTACATCCGCTTCAAGCGCGATAATGATAATTAATTTGTCCTTTGTCAGCACTGTGCGAGCCATAAATAATTTATATAAATTAATTTCTAGCCATAATGGCAAATTATAATATAATTCCCCCTGGGGCATATTTCCACTTGTAGACTGCACAGAAGAGCACTGTGCCTGAGCTTCATAGCTCGGGCTTATTGCTTACTGGAGGGCGTTTTTCTACTAGGTTTTGATAGCCTGATTATGATCATCTTCAAGCAAGATCATCTTTTCTAGAGTATAAGCAATGATAAGCCATGCTCCAGAGACTATTTTATAAACCATTCAGCTGTCCGCCTCAAATCAATGTTCAATGTGAAGATCTGTGGCCCTGCTCGCCGCCCCCCCCCCCACCTTCTTTCCCTATCTAGAAAGGGGATGATGAATAGGCTAAATTACAGCAGATGTGAAAAATAGTTGTTTTTGTTTATAACTGATTGCAAAGCTGGGATTGGGAGAAAGGTAGAGGGAAGGGGGGAGATAAACTTATGTGTATGTCCCTATTGCCCTCTCTCTCTTTCTCTTTGGCCCCAGAGCAAAATCAGGGATATTTTATCCCTAGTATGTCCTGTCACAAAGTTTGTAGCTACATAATGGGAGATTGTTGTGCTCAGTCCTTTTACTTTCCTTTATCAGACAAAAGATGGATTGAACATGCAGTGTACTGAGGAGAAAAAATCACATTTATGCCCTTTGGTTGAAACATACACCATGAAAAATTCCAGAAAAATTATGATGAAGAGAGAACGTTTTCTTCTTATTGTTGTAATGTTATCAATTTTTTTTGCGACCTCTCTTTCGAATGACTTGGCAGGGGGAGATAATCTGCGAAACAATCTCCCATTATGATCATCATTAAGTTTTAGTTGGCTTAATCACAGGAACTGTCTCGGCAGAGAGAAAGATAAGAACAGTCCATAATTTATGGGTAGGGCCTAGTAGCTAAGATTTTTGTAGTCATTGTAGATCTTTCTCATCAGTCATGTTAATAATGCCTTCATGGCACAGGATTCACTTCGCTTTTTATCTTGCATTTTTTTCTATATAGAGGTCTTCCATAATGAATATTGCAAAGATAATATTTGAGGAACTGGAACGTCATGATGCTGTTTTTCTGTTCTTCACAATGTAACAGTATCTTGACTTTATTTTGATATGTTTAAGGAAAAATGCTGAACAATATATTTGGATCACAAAGAGGTTAGTGTTTTTCAGAAATAATGAGTTTTAAATGATATTTTAATTACATGTTTATTTAGGCCTACTGTGCATTTTTGTTTATTTTTTATATCACTTCAAGGAACCAACCATATCTTACTACATAGCTGAGAATTCAAGATGACAAAGCCAAAAGTGTATGTGACCAGACAGGTGCACCAGGATGCTATCGACCTCCTGAAAGAGAAGTTCACCGTGACTGTGTGGGAGAGCGACCGCGTAGTTCCCAGGGATGAGTTGTTGAAGCAGGTGAAGGGTGTGTCCGCCATATTCTGCACCATCAGCGACGAGATCAATGAGGAAGTCTTGGATGCAGCCGGTATGTGATCTCACCCCTTTTGAATATAGATCTGTATGTAATAGAAATGAAAGTGGAACAAAGCAGTTAGATTAAAGTTTTGAGAAAACAAAGTTTTTTGTTTTTTTTTTACTTTCTACGTTTTGGTATTTTCGAAACTGGAACTTTAGACATAAATAACTTTTCTGCATTTGCTTGTTGTTTTTTTTTTTCCTGGTACAGTGAAATAATAGGCTGTAAATGGCTAGACTGGCATATATGGCAGGATGCATAATATAAAAATAAAAGAAATGACTTTATACCATATACATGCATTTCCTTTCATACATTCAGCATTATGCTGGAAATGAGATAGATATGAATTTGTAAACCATAGTGCCAACCGTGGTAGAAACAAAACTGCAGAAGTTGTAGTGTAATGATCCTTAAGTCCAATCTTTATTTTAGAAAGTGGGAAGCAAAAAATGATATAGTGATGTATCATTGTATGTTGTCCATGTGTCAACAGAGGATTTGAGGATTTAATGAATCAGGTCATTATTTTGTCTCCGAATGCAAGAATGATTCCGACCTCTTCAAAAACCTTATGAGTAAAATCTGCATAACTTGTTTTCCCTCTCATTCTCATCAGTTTTTGTCAGTGACAGAGGTTTTGCCAAAAATAGGAAATGTTGCGAACATAGAAAATATGAGATTAAGTTATATCATGAGCTTAGTTCTCTGTTCTATCTCCATTTTTCATGTTTTGAGAAAATTGATGTTTTATGTTTAACGACTGTTTGTTCACTTGGAGATAGGCAAAATAATTTTCAAAATCTACCTGTTTGGCAAGTGATTGATGAAAGAATTAAATTATATACAGTGCTGCACGTGTTCCTCGAACACGCTGTCTCGAATTCTCCGATCTCTCGAACAACCTGCACTGTCCCAAATAATTTCCTATCTTTTCTTAACATTTTTTTCACGCCATGGTCGAACCTCTAAACGGATCTGTCGAACTATTTTCTCAAGCACTGTGA
>JBCAUA010476774.1:0-32694 GCA_038406235.1 Peronia verruculata | reverse complement strand
AAATCAATTTTTTGACAGTTTGAGATCCTTTTTCACTCTGCTAGGAGGGGGTAGGTACATTCAAAGGCTATTTTGAGACTGAAAACGGTAGAATTGAACTCTGACACCTTGGTATATTTGTTCTAGACATATTCAAGTACACGAATCTGACAAAATTCCAAAATCGATATTTTTACCCAAAATTGGTGAAAACCTCACCCGAGCACCCCCTTAATGTTATTTTGGACTTCCTGAAACATGTCCATTTTGGATTCCACGCCAAAATTCTATTTTGGTCATCAGGTTACCATAATAAATTGAATCTAGAGAGCTTACGATTTCCAAAGAATGTTCATTTTAATTTCAGTTTCTTATTTGTTTAAGGGTTATGGAAAACATCAGTTAATGTAATTCGTAAATGGATACAATAGGACTTAATTTCTCATTTGATTGTTTGCTTTTTTTTTTTATTGTAAAGAACAACTAAAGAAGTTGGAGGAAGAGGAAAAGGCCAAAGCAGAGAGAGAAGCTCGTGAAGAGATGGAGAGAAGAGAAAAGGAAGAAAAAGAGAGGGAAGGTAAAGTATCTTTTCTTGTGTATGTTTTGAGTTAGTCGTGTGGTATTGGGGATCATGTAGAAATGCAGTCTGTTCTCAAATCTTGTATGAAACAACTAGTGTTTACTATATCTTAAAACTTGATATTTTGTCAGACCCAACCATTCATTTTAATTAAATTGCTTACCACAGGCTCAATCTTGTGTGATTTTGATTTTACATTTGTTGAATAAAATTTCATATGTTAATAACCACATAAATAATCAATTCATTAGTAATATCAAATGAGAGAGCCATGTAACTGCAGTCCTATTGATATGCTATTAGATAGAAAAATGATCAATCAAAGCAATCGATTGATCTTCTCGCAGAGAGGGAGGCTGAACTCCTGCAGGAAGAGCCCGAAGAAAAGAAAGCGGAGGCCAAGACAGAGGAGCCAGCGCCGGCGATTACGACCACAGGACCGTCAAGAGAACCTACACCTCGGGAAGGGCTGGGCATCTCTGCTGAGGGGACATTTGACGATGCTGCTAGAAAGGAGGATCTCCTGGAGGGTAGGCCAAGAGGAAATTATGCTTGAGATATGAAAAGACATGCCAAAATTCATGATAGTCTTTTAAAGTGCCGTACACATCAAAATGGACAGAAAAAAAAAAAGCTGAGAAAATAGACAAATGGGAAGACTTTATATTAGAATTTATATAAGAATGCTCTCAACATGAAATGGCAATCATCTGCTAAAGGGAGATACATTCTGTTTGAAATTAAGCCAGTCCAGAATAAGACAGCAGGAGATGCATTATACAGAATAATCTAATTCAATTTGGAGGAAATTACTGCAGTGAGTGGTATTTTATATCATGAATTACATATCTTATGTAGACTTTTAGCAGTAAACAGTACCAATCAAGTGCAAAATCTCCTCCTTGTGAAATGGTTGACTTTGACCAGTGTTATAGGAGAATACCATCACTGTGATTTACAACCTGTTCAGGGGCCCTGAAGCATTAGGGTCTATTCTGTTTGCTTTTTAGAAGACGTTAAAAACCCTCCCGTACACAATAAGCAAGTCATTTTATAGATATTTTCTTCTGTACACAGCAATGTTCTATTTACATTTTTATATGTTTACTTTGTTGTCCTGAAGAAGAGTCAATTTGACTTGAAAATTTGGCATTCATTTTTAACATCAAGAAGAAGTTATTTATATGTATTATTTGCTTTTCTTTAGTTAGTTGCCAGTTGGACAGTCTTTTTCTATTTTATGTAATGATTACTATTATTTTTATTGTGATTGTTATTGCAATTATTATTCTAGTGGTTATTATTATTATCATTATTGTTACTTTTGTTCTCAGAGAAGATGATTGAATCCATTGCCAGTGGGCCAGGTGTAGGTGACCTAGAAATCACACCTGTGTCGGCAGCCATTGCCAGACACCTGGGCATCGACCTCACTCCTGAGGGCAAGTCTGCCCGCAACCGCCGTGGTATCGCAATTGTAGTGCAAGGCCCACCTCTGTCAGGTAAATATGTTGCCGACTGCGTGCTACAGTTCACATTTTATGGATCTTTTTCATCTTATTTATCTTACGCTAGTAAAAGGAAGCATAGGACAGCTGAGATGTTGTTTGTATTGGATGTTAATACCCACGGGAGTTAGATGGTTCATATATAATGAATGATGATGGTTTCCTGAATATATCCTGTTGTACAATACTTCAAGTTTTCCACTTTTAAGCAATGAAACTGATGACAAAAGAAAACCCTTGAAAAATGAAATATTTTATAAAACTACAATCCTAAGTTCATCCTGATCATGGACTGTGCCCATTTGTAAAGCTAAGCCGATGTTTGTTATGTGACTCTGTGTGACTGTTGGAGTCATAATCAGTTACCACCATGCCAAAACATGCCAAGCCCATAGAGCTGGTTGCTTTCACTGTAATAGTGTCTCCCTATAGCAATATGAATATTTAAGTTACTTTCAACAGTGAACAAATTTTAATATCTCTGATTCTATGCAAATGAGATGATAGAATGGAAATGCAGATGCCATAGTCATGAAAGGATTAAATGAAAAATTAATGTGTGTCAAGACTTGCATGTTTGATGATGTTCTGTTAGTTTTAAAAGAAGTAAATGAAAAGATGATTTGTTTGTTGAAACATACATTTGATGATTTTACATGGGTTGTAAAAAGGATTTTCATAAAGCTAACATCTTAATTGAAACAAGTGGTAGATTTGATTAACCTTTTGTGCTACTCATCTCAGGCAAAACTAGTACAGCTGTTGCTTTGGCCAAGCACTATGAGGCTGCCTTACTGACAGTGGATGGGATTGTCTGCGATGCCATCGCTAACGGGAACACACCAGCCGGTCTGAGGGCCAGGGAGCTTTGTGCGGAAGCAGCCAGGATGAAAGCTCAGGAGCTGAAGGAACAGGATGGATTGGAGGGAGACAAGAAACAGGGCGGGCTGAGTGTGGAGGCTGTTACTGCTCACACACAGGGAACTGGTGAGTTTAGGCTCCTAGTTCTGGGAAAGCTTGTAGTCTAAGGCTGTAGCCACACTGCATCTATGTCTGTGTCTAGCTCTGACACTGCAGCCGCTTGTAGTCATGTTGCGAGCTTGCAAGACACAAAATAAGGCAGGCGGGTATAGCAGAAAATGTGAGCTGACATGCTGGCTGGCCACGTGTCAGACCCAGATGCACTGCAGCCTGCAGCAGTGAAATGAGTTTGGCCTATAACAATATGGGGCTGCAGTGTGAGAGTTAAGATATAGACACAGATGCATTCTGGCCCCTGCCTTAGCCAAGAGAAATTTTGTCTTACTCATGGACACTTGAGAATGGGGGACAGCATTCATTAAGATTTGTATTTGCTGCAACCTGTTGTTGTACAAAGATTTTTAAACAAATCTTACAGTCTAAAACTTCAATATGTGGACCATATCTGGTAAAGGAAATACTGTCAGACTCTATTATTCTATGATAGTTATGGGCATATGTTGAAACAGAAAATCTGTGTTTTATTATGGTTACTAGGGGTTTGTGGCTATGGTAATTGGAAAAAATATTGTTGCATTCTTTTATCATACAAAGGTCCTGGGCACATGGGAAAGTAGAGATATTGTCTCACCTGTGAGTGTTTGAATATTGGGATTGTGTTCATTAAAGAAATGTATCTACTGCAGCGCAAAAGATTCTGTAAAATTGAGAACTTCAATAACATATTATTAGAATCAGCTTTAGAAATGAGTTTATATTCTAACAAAATATCTATTTTATGAAAATAAATGAGGACATTATGAGAAATGCATATTTTATAACATCACTCTTCCTTGTGTTCATATGTCTTTCCTAGAAAGTGTGAATATTTATTTTCTGTTTGATAGAGTTTGGGATACAGTATGAAATATATTGATATGGCATCACAAATGATGAATTTACAGAGGAAAAGGAGGACAGCAGATTTCATTTTTTGCCAAAAGCTTCTGCCCTGAAGATAGTTTATGTCACAGACAATCACTCTCTGTTTTTCTTTTTTTTTTCTCTTTTGATGTTGACTCATAGGAACGATTTATATTTTTTCAACGGATGGCATATTGTTTTTTTTTTTTCTGTGAATAAAACTTGAAAAGATTTCTATTTTAGTTTAGGAGATTAAAGTGATTTACATTTAACTTTACCTTGTTTTTTATAGCTGGCCAAGCTGGCGCAAGTCAAGCTGCGAGTAGGAAGGTGAGCACATTGCCAGAACAGAAGGGGAAGCAAGCAGTTGGTGGGAAGACAGTCGTCAATTCTTCTATCGAGGGGGCCACTGGAAGCCAGGTAGGACTGGAAGTTTTGATTAAAGATTAAAACATTGCCTGAATATCTGGTCCTTGAGATTTAAAAAAGCAATGTACTGTCATATTTTCAGATATAAAAAATATTTTGTCTGATTTTAATTTAAATACAATCTTAGATACAATCAAAGAAAATTAAATCATTTCATTTTTTGGCACAGTTTCACTCTTTAATGGTCAATGAGTGTGTGTGATTTTGAAAAAGCAGGGTAGAAACAAAGTAAATGAACTGAAATAATTCAAGGTTCTAATAGCATCATGTGATAGTTCAGAATATTCTGCCCTGTGAACGACTCCTATGTCCTTAGGTAACCATCAATGCCCTGCCACTGACTGAGCCCATAGTCCCATCAGATCAGTCTGTGTAGTAGTTATGTACAAATTCCAGCTGTGGTAACCATATACAACCTGATAGCTTTGTACAACTTGATACTATGTACAAGTTGATGCCTTTGTCCATCTGTGTGCTCCAGTTATAGTTATACACAACTCGATAGAATAAACACCTTAATAGCTTTTTACATGTTGTGTGTGCACAGGTACCTAACAGCCCTCCACCACTGACGGGGCCCATTGCACGTCGCCTGAGCATCAGTGCCAGCATCGCTGGGGAGGAGGGACTCATCTCCTGCGTGCTTCCTGAAGATCTTCTGGTAGAAATACTGGCCGAAAGGTTGCAGGTGAGGAGTCACAGCTGAGGAAGAAAGAACAATGGATAGAGAGAAAATATGAATACATAAAAATAAAGGGACTGAGGAAGGGGGGGGGAGGATCTTCATATAGCGTTCATTCCGGTATAGTCCCAGCTCTAAACACCTTACAATCAATTATTATCCTGATAGACCCAGTGGAGACACTCACAGACATTTTCAACTTTCTGGAAATCACACAAGGCAGCTGGCTTTAGGCTCGCAAATCCTTAATTTGATAACCTTCTCTGTCCATAGCTGGATACTTATTTCAACCTGGATCTAGTCAGGAAATAACTTGTGTCAATTGTCTTTCCCAAGGATAGAATGCTGGTACTATTCATAGTTTGAACTGAGATTCCAGGACAATTCTAGCCTTGTTTATGCCTTCTGAGGGAGTCAGGAAAATTTACACCTTCCTGTATTGACCATGTAACTTTGGCTAGGATGACAGCTTGCTATTGACAGATCTAGTGACGAGGAAGTGAATATATGTGTTGCGACCAGGGCAGATGAGTCAGAAGTCGCCCCGGGCAATGAAGATATACAGCTATTTTTGGTCATTTTTAACTACTCTCCAAATAAGATACTAAATTTTTATTTTCACAAAACGTCAATTTAGCCTTTTTTAAATCTGAAAAAAAAAAAAAGAAATATTTTGATATTATAGTTAGAAAATAGTGAAAAATGGTAAAAAACAGCTGTGACTTGAACTCACCTTGTGCGACTTGCGACTCATTTGCCCTGGGCACAAGACATATGTTTTAAGTCATATTCCTTGTCACAGTCATTGTTATGGTTCTAACTCTGTTCTGTTGAAATCTTTCTTGTTACTGTTCCCTCCCTACAGCTTAATGATATGTCTGAAAATGTATTGCCTTACATGTTGTTTTCAGTTGAACGACTGTCACCGTGGTGTTGTCTTTGATGGCCTGGAGACGCTGTTCTCCCAGACCTTGTTCACAACAGCCAATGCCATTCTCAAGTCCTTCAACAACCGCAGGTTTATCTATTTCCTCACTCTCAAGCTGGACTACAACATCCTGAAGGAGCAGGAGAAGAAGGCTCAAGAACTCAAAGGTATTGGAAGGCATTGCTTATTTCTTACCCATACACTTAAAACATGGAACAAATTTCTCCTGTGATTGTTTTTTTTTTTTTTTTGTAACAGGCAAGCACTGTGATAATGAGAACAAAATATTGCTAATATAAAACAATATAGCTGGCTATTTCCTTTTGAATTAATCTGTCTGGGAAAAAAAAAATGGATAAAGTAGGACATGAAAACTTAGCTCAATTCATACTTTGAATGAAAGAAACTGTCTTACAACAATATTGTCAACTTAACAACATAAGGTTTTATTTGTGATGAAATAGTTTTTATCTTTCACATTCTTATTTATGAATTTTAAAACAGTAGGAAGCTGTAACAAAAAACAATGCAAAAGGGAATACGGCTAAAGAGAACATTTTAAGTGAGGGTGTTTTTAGCCTGGAAAATGATAATATTTTAGGAAATAAATTTGCAGTTTTCGCATGAAAGTTTGATGGTGAAGGAGAAGAAGAAATGATGTGGATAGTACATTACAGTTTGTTTTTTTTTTCATCAGCAAACTCCACTGTTGCAGTCTTTGTATGTGCCTTTCCTTTTTTCTTCACTTTCCAAATTATTTTGATCTCAATGGGGTTAAAACTGGATTTGCAGCTGTGGAAGAGAAACAGAAAGAAGAAGAAGAGATTCGCTGGCTGGAGGAGATGGATGAGGACGAATACGACGCTCTGACGGAGGACATGAAGGCTCGAGTTGATTACAAGAGGCTGATCATCAAGAAAGAAAGAATCAAGAGGTAAGGAATCAAATGAACCAACTGCATTGGCGCCATGGAAAATCATGACCTCAGTGCTATCTTGTTCTATCTCCATTTTTCGAGTTTTGAGATATGAGCCTTTTGAAAGTTCCACAGTACATTACTTCCCTTTAAAATGAGAACAAGATGATTCTGTTAGACAAAGAAATGGAGTGATGAATCACAATAAAAGTGATTTTCATGCAAAGATTTATTGCCCATAATATCTAGGGTATTTTGATATATCTCTCATTTGGTAAAAAATGGCGATAGAACAAGATAGCACTGAGCTTGTGGGATATTGCTGGGAATACTTATAGACAAATAGAGTAAGCTAAGTCCTTTCTTCATTTGTCTCACTGGGAATATTATGATATGGCCATCATAGAGGAAATTTGCTTCTTAATGAGCTTGTATTCTGTTTGTGGAGTAGCCTTATCAATGTATCGATGACTTGGATATATTTAGGAGAGATAGCAGGGAATGGAATTTGATGTTGTCAGTCGTTGACATTTTCTTTATAAGGTATACTGTATACATTTGCTGGATATGATTATTATCTGCTTTAGTGTCAAATTCAAAATCATTATCATTTTCTATATAAGATGCAATGGCCAATCTGTTTTCTCAAAAACTATTGTCAGTTTGAGGTATTTGTTCTACCATTTTGTATCATCACTGTCATTTTCTCCCAGAACTGGGGTGTCCAAACTGTTTTCAAAGAGGGCCAGATTTGGTGGCGTGAAAATATGTGGGGGCAGACCATTCAGTCTGATATTATTGGAACCATTAGCATTTAATGCATATGTAATTGTCACTGAAAATGGCATGCTTTTTGTTTCACATGGAACTAAATAGAAATAAATCTAAACACATTTTCACCCAAAAATGATTCTCCCTATCATATTTGAAGACTACATTGAATGAAGAAAAAGTCTAACTGGGAAAAAAACCCCACAACTTTGGGGAAGATTAAACATATCTGTGTTCAAAGAAGGCTGCTGGTAGGTGGAAATTTGAGCACAGGGCATGACTGGCCTGCTGACCGGACTATGAGCGTGCCTACTCTAGAGTATATGTACATTTGAATTTCATATTTTGTGTTCTGGGGGTGCTAAGATCCATTTCCTTTATGGGTCCTTTGTGCATCAAAATTTACTTTCTTATTTCCCCTATATTGTGTTCGTAGAGTTTCTTTGCTGTGACAAAAAAAAAATAAAAAAATCTGAAATCTGCTTAGGATGTGATGTGAGTACATTTCTGTGTTCCTTTGAGCATTTTGACTTTTATTTTGCAGAGAGCAAGAGGAGAAAGCAGAACGAGAGAGGATAGAAAGAGAGGCAAGGGAGGAGGAAGAACGCAGAAAAGAAGAGGAAATGTAAGTATCTCATCAAACTAACTGTAGGCAACGTATTATAAACAATTGTTTGTAATCATTTTGCTGTTTACAAATTTTTTAAAATAAATTTGTTACTTTTTGAGGTTACATAAGTAAATTATGTCTTGAAATTCAGGTCAGTTGTTCAGGTCTGCAAACACTGAAACCAGTGAAAATCAGCTGCAGAGATAAAAAAAAGTGAAATGTGTAATCAAGTTTCTGACAGTTTTTGTTTTGTTTTATTTTGGGGGTTTTTTTGCTATAAAGGGAGTAAACTGCTCGGAACAGAGTGTCAGTGAAATGGAGAAAGTATCAAACAGGTGCATGGCTTGCGAAATGGAAGGAATGTCAAAATCATCTAAATCCAGATCTCTCTAACAAAAAAAAAAAAAAAAATAGCCATCACTGCCAAGCTGAAAGGGACAGAAGATCTTTAACAATTACTGAATGAATTTGTTCCCCCCTCGCAGGAGAAGCCGCAAAGGTCGCAAGGGCAAAACACCAGCAGCACCAGATCCCAAAGAGAAGGAGAAAAAAGTTCAGACTGCGGGCAAAGCTCAAGGTCAGGCCTCTGATCGCACTCAGAAGTCCCAGACTGGGGGCAAAGGTCATGAGGGTGACAAGGGATCTGGCTCTGACCGCCCCGAGTCGCATGCGACTGAGAAGTCAGACACGCAGGTGGACGAGGCAAAGTAAGAGCTGAAATTGAATTGCTTTATCCAACTCTTTCAGTGCTAAATTTCTAGATCCTCCAAACTAATGTATGTCTTCAGTGCTACCTTAAGTCATCTTTCCCGAGTTCCCCTCAAGACATTTATAGTAATGTCATTGAAAGTTTATGAACAAGACAAGTATTAATACAGCAGTCTAACTATTACAGTTAAAAGAATAGAAAAAAGCGTTCTTTTTGTGCTAGTATAAGAATACAGCAATAATAGTTATAGAGAATATTTATATGGCACTTTTTCACATACAGCACAGGCCCTGAACTGAACGCTTTACAATCCATTAAGGATGATCTAAGAGGAATATGAAAAGGAAATGAAAAACATATACGTAGACAAAGGGAGGCATTAGTATGAGCTATGATGAACATAAAGATAAATGTATAGAAGGTACAATCCATACATGAATAATGCATAAAAAATGCACAAGCTGAAATATGTATAACATTTGATCTACCTAATGTAGAGTAAGTTGACTATCTGTATCTTATATTTCCAGGAAAAAGAAGGAGAAACCAGGCAAGAAAGATCTGAAGAAAGAACTGCCTGATTCCATGAGCACTGGGGAGGAGGTGAAAGACCCAGCCAAAGAGGCGGAAATGTTGCTAATGCAGAGGTGAGTGGCTGACAATGTGAAAACCTCTGACTGGCGCAGGGAACCCATAGAGACTCAAGTATGATAATCTCCCAGAACTGTTTCAAGTAGAAAATATGATTAATGAAATATTTTCCATATTTAAACATTCAAGCACAAATATGAATATTTCTCAAGGATGTTTGTTATTTGAAAATGTGACATTTTTCATATTTTCCTTACCAAGACATTCAAATAGACCTATGAATATTGATAAAACTTTTTTTAAAGCATAGATTAGTAATGTGACAAAAGTAAAAGCCGTCTCTTGACCGCATCCAAATACAGATGTGAATATTGATAGAAACTGTGTCCAGGCAGATTATGGCAAGTTTAATGTTTTCCTCCCTAAGATATTCCAATATACATTAGTCACATCATCTATAAATCATCTGCGTAGACATAAAGCAGAGGGCAGATTCTGAAAATTAGTATGAGAGCCAGGAATTAACATATCTGCAGTTTTCAAAAACTCTCCCTATAGATTGTCATAGTTGTTGCAATAAAGCTTGATAACTTTTTTTAACAATTTTGATCTGGTTGGAGGATGCAAAAAAGGATGGATTCATTTGCTAGAAGTTCAGTTATACCATTGTCATAATTCTGAAGCTGAGAAGTGATCAAACAGTCAGCATACATTTAGTATTGGTTGTCGCACAGTAGATGCCAGGCCTTAATCTGAGGTGTAATGTTTGTGAAACTGATAATCTCCAGATTCCGCACATTTGAGGCAGCTCAGAAGGACATTCAAGATCTGCTGGAGTTTTGGGACCGTTCCACCTTGCAGCCCAAGAGACCCACCACACCATCGGAGAGATCCGAGGAAGAACACAAGGATCATCCAGCCTCCGGCAAGAAGGGCAAAAAAGGTTTGTGTGAATTTATTCCCAGAGGTTCCACAGTTGGCAGGGTCATGATGTTGCTTTTAGTAGAGATTCATGTTAAGTTCATCATGTAATTAACACCATAAAAATATCTGTTGATGAGAATCATAGAGAGACATGTGAAGCTCACATCTTTTATTCCTAGTTGCTTTTTATAATAGGCAACAGCTATGATAGATTATACTGCTCACTGCTCATAGATACAATAACTACAATATCAACAAAAGTGAAAATTTTTCAGTTGTTTACCTGTGTTTGTTATCTGCACATGTTCATTTGTTTATTTTGGTTTTTTATCAGCACATGTTCAGTTGTTTACTTGTCTGTTATCTGCATGTGTTCTGTTGTTTACTTGTGTCTTTTATCTGCACATGTTCAGTTGTTTACCTGTGTTTTTTATCTCCACAGAGAAAGGTGACAAAGAAAAACTCAAAGAGCAAGAAAGACTTCGCCAGGAGAAAGAGCAAGCTGAGAAAGCAGCCAAAGAGGTTGGTAGATCTGGCTCTTGGCTTGAACCAGAAACAAAATATTGTGTTATACTATGAACTTGAAGATAGATGATTATTAAATAATTATGAAATAATTTGAAAAGGTTCCTACTACTTTGTACTCATTGAAGTGACGTATCAGTTTATGAAACAGAATCTTCTCTTTGTCAGATGTGTAGTAAGTAAAACTAAGGGGAGGGAGAGGGGGACAGAGAATCAGTTATACAAATGTGAAAGATCTAGAAGGAAAAAAAAATGTAAATTTCAGAAGAATTAAGAAAAGCAGCAAGTAATAACAAGAAAACTTGAATTGGAAAAATGAGTGAAACAAAAAAGAAAAAAAAAAAACATTAACTGTGGCAACACACAGTTAGAGAAAATTTGTTTTTAAAAAAACGGTGTTTAAATGTAATTTTACCAATGCAATTTGTCACTTTTTTTTTTTCCTTTGACATGAAAATAGGCAGCACAAGGTGAAGATGAGACTGTGGATGGAACAGAAGGGGAGGAAGAGAAGAAAGATGAGATTGGAGTGCCCAACATCATGATTGACTGCGCTGAGAAAACGTTTGTCATACCAGAGAAGCTTGTAGAGTCAGAAGTGCTGCCCTCTGTGTCTGAGGTAGGTCTCATTCTAGGAGGTGTTGGTTGCAAACAAACAAACAAACAAACAAAAGTGAGCGATGAGGGAGGTTGGGAGAGGAGGGAAGGAGGGGGGGGGGGGGATAAGATGAGAATGTGGTCAATAGAATTTTTGTAGAATCCAAAAAAAAAGGATAAGAAAAACTGTGTGGTCATGCAGTAGAAAGTTCTCTGCCTGTATGTGCCTGCAATGCCATAAGCTTGCTCATAAAGTGTTCTGGTATAGATCATCTGCAGGCTGGTCCAGATCCCCAGAATGGATGACATCAGGCGGTGCCTATGGGATTGGAATCACAGACTTTCAGCCAAGTAGAGAACTACAACCAAAGGGAAGCACAGAACTGTTAAAATCATTATGTAGACTATTTCCTTCCTGTCTGCAAGCTTAAAACATATTGACTTGTCATCTGACAGAAAAAAAAAAAAAACTGCAGTGTCAGACATGACAGTGAAAAGAAGGTGTACTTCCTTTAATCATGTCTATTGTTTATTTGGAGAGCAAGTGAGACTACGAGGAGATTGTCTTGACCAGCCCCATTACTTGTCTTAACAAAACACCAGAGATGTTGAGCAATTAATGTAAAGAAGGGAAAAACTCCCATTACATGATGTCATTTGAAAGACAACCATCAAAACATTAGAAAGAACTGTAGCAATAAGAAGAAAACATTTTCTTTATGTGTCTTGCGCCCAAGGCAAATGAAAGTTGCGCCGGGAGATTTCAAGTTATTGCCGTTTTTTTACCATTTTCCGAGTGAGATACCAACATTTTATTTTTTCTTTCCTCACAACTAAAATTCAACCTTTTCTTTCCTGAAAAAACAAATTTGGTATCTGAGTTGGAAAATAGTTGAAAATGCCCATAACTGGCAATCACCCAGAGCGACTTCTGACTCATTTGCCCTGGGCGCAAGACATAATATTTTTTTCTAAAAATAAATTTTCATGATGCATGTTTCAAGCAAATGGTACAGAAGTGAATTTTTTTCTTTTTGCTATCTATGCTTGTTCAACACCCCCTGAGTCTGGCAAAGGGAAGAAATAGGGCTTGTCACCATTGTTTGTTTAATTTTTTTATCCCGTTTGCTCGATTTTGTGAAAACTGTTACTTTCTGTCAGATGGTCAACGATACTTCATGTAATGTTATGCCTATTTCTATGAATGTTGTAAAAAGAGTGGGGCAGGCAGTGCACCTATGACAGCAAGAGCCACATCTTGGGGGAACAGTCAGGAAAAGGCAGGGAAGAATAACAATAATGTTGGGTCGGGAGATGATGGCACAGGCACACTAACCACAGGAGGGCCAGAAATGAATGAGGAGGAAATCCTGAAAGAAATGGAGGAAATATCTGAGACAGTGGAACAAGTACGTTTTGTTACGGACCAGACATGTTGATCAGACTGAAGTTTTACCCCATTGGTTCTGCTGTTACTGTTGAGTGATATAAATACCTTGCGAATGAACTACTCCAAGCCATGGAAATGTGAGAGGCTTGTTTAGCTGTACTATTAGTGATAGACCTCTCAGACACATATACAATATGGCTGATTTGCTTGCAGTTTTTTTTTCTCCTAGAGTTGTCTTAAAATTATCACTATATCTTTACTTTGCTGGCAAAGTCATGTGTACATATTTCCATAATTATATGTTTGGCTTTAAGATACACCACAACTAAGTCCTAATGATTATCATGTGAATAATTTTCAGTATTTAGGAAACCCTTACAATTTTTTAAAGTTACCTTGTAATGGAGTTTCGCTTCAGTATCAAGAAATTTGACTCATTGCCTGGGACAAGCTGACATTTTAATGCACAAATAAGATTCATTTCGTATTATGTTTATAATGAAATAGCTTCAATGATAACCATTCATTAGATTTGTAGTTGTAGAGAGCAAAAGATTTTTGTAATAACTGATAGATTCTCTGTTAACTATATATATTATTTTGACTTATGTGATGTTTGATACAAAGAAATGATCTTGATACAAGGAAATAATTTCAATTTTGCTTTAGTTTGACAGTTCATACAAAAACAACTCGGAGTTTTCATCAGACAGTTGTTTTGGTGACGGTTCATTCTCTTACAGTTAAAAGATTAGATTTTCTGTTTTTTTTTTTTTTTTTATGGAAAGAGGCCTTAAACATACACTAGAGCAAGCTTCTAAATTGTTGCTAATAATATCCACATCAGACATTACTCTGAGAAAGAGACTGAGAGAGGCAGTTCTTCTAAAGATATATGTTTTTACTATCACCGGACTGGTCCCAGAATGTATACAAAAAATCTTATTGGACCAATTTCAGCATTTAATCTCTTTTACAAGAAAAACGAATGAAAACTGCTCCTGTTATATATGAATCATGAATCATTCCAAGACAAATGGCAAGGAATTCAAAATTAAAAATATTGCCATTTATTACAAAACATGAGTCAGTCTAAGACAACAGACAATGAACTCAGACTTTGAAGTGAAACATAATTCATAGTCTTTTTGATAACTATCATCTCACAGTTTTCAGTGATAATGTCAAAATACGTTGTTAGATCTGTGGACGATACCCATTTTTAAAACTTTCAGTGTTGAGACTGTAAAAGCATTTTGAAGGTCATTTCAGAAACTTATATTTAATTGGATTTTAAGCTCTCATTACAAAACAAAAAAATCACAACAAATCTCATAACTAGTTTGAAATCTCATCTTTAATTTCAAGTCGCATTGAGACTCATTGATTCTATATTGAAACAGACAACAAGTTTGAGGCACAGGTGTTTTGGCACTGAAAGGGTTAAGCAAAGACTTTACAAAACCTTTGTTTGTTCTGTGGAATGACAACATTGCAGTTTTGTTATTTGATGCCTTTACTGATTTTATATTGACTGATGAATTCTTGTGTTTGTTGATTACAGTTTTTTTTAAAGGAGTTTTTCAAGTTTATCTTTTTTTTTTTTTTTTGTTAATTTAGTTATACATGAAGACTACCTCTTTTTCTCTGACTTGCAGGAGTATTCTCATGTTGTGCTCATCTGCCTCAAGGCTTTTGAATACATTGTTTACATAATACTCTTACAGATTTTTTTTGTTTTGTTTTAATCTATACTTTTGCCATTTCAGGACTGAGATATGAAAAAAGGAATCTATGAGGAAATTCATGAAAATATTTGTTACAATATTAGTGTTATTACAGAAAAAGGGGGGGGGGGAGGGTTGGGGGGAGCATTCTAAGTATACATTATTTTATTTGGATATCATTTGCAGATCCTTGAATAAGAAAAGATGTGGTTATGCCACAGTATATTTCAAAAGTGAGGATCAGCCATTTTTCACATTTTAAACAAAAATGTGGTTTAGTCACATGTAATTTAAATTTGAAGGCTGGATCTGTCTTCTTGAATTACATGTACCTCATCATCTGACATACATGTGAGACTAAGATATGCTTTCTCTCTGTGTCAATCAAATCATTACCTTATTTGAAATACATATGAGACAGACTAATTCATTACTATATGTCCCCACTGCATACATCACTGGTACAGGAAGAGGCTGAGCATGAGAATCCTTATTTACACATGACTTTCGCTGAAATGGCCATAGAGAGTGGTAAACTTCCTGATAAGAATCTTGTAAGTCCAAACTGCATGATGAATTGAGGACTGTTCATTGTTATTCTCATGTTATTTTTTTTTTTCTTTTGTGTTGGAGGGATTGTTTCATTATATTTTTTCCTTTATTTTAGTTTGATATTTGGATGGTTTTGGTGCCAGACTGTGGCAAGTGCCTTTTCCAACTTTTGCAGGAAACTAAATAATGTTTTTCTTGTATATATTTTGCCGGATATTATTGTTAAAATGCTTAGGCATTAATTTGCAATCACTGAACCATCATAGAATGATCATTGAAACTTTGTTGATCTTAATCCAGACCATTCTTACGTTTTAACCAAAAGCACTTATAATATGTTGTAAACTTCAGATTAAATTTTTTTGTAAACTCTTTTTGTTTGCATGTTGCTGTTGTTGTCTTTTTTTTTTTGTGTTTTAGTTTATTATTATTGATCTTTATATTTTACAGTCATAAATAATGTATTATATTTTTGTATATGATGCATGGAATCAAAGTAATTTGCACAATAAGTAGATTTAACCATAGTTTGATATTATCACCCTCCTCAGATTTCTAGGTGTTTCAAAATTCACATAAATCTGTACATGCACATGCTTGTCTAATTGTATTTCACATCTGATGCACAAGAGGCAGTTAGTAAAAACAATGTTTCCAAACATCGTAGGTGCATGTTGCTTAGAAATACTTACGGTAATTTTATTTGAGAAAAGAAAAATGTGTCTGAGCTGTGTCTGTGGTTGTGAGCCATAAAGTACCATGTTCCTATACTGCATCCTTTATCATCATCTTTATTTGAATATCAGGATGGCTGTAAAAAGTTTATCTCAAAGTCTGCATCACTCACAAATTTAAGAAATCAAATCTTGGCAATTCCAAAGTAGACACCCTGAAACTTCCAGCCAATACTGCTTGTTTACAAAAAAAATATTTTTTAAGCTTGTCTAATGTGTATGTTTTGTCCAAAATTTGCTAATCATAAAAAAATCTTTTCCCATATGCTATCTTGGATAAACCACAGAATTGGATGGTCAGTTCTTGTTGTCTGATACAACAGTATATTAATTTTCTGACTCTGCATTTGACAGAAAATTGACATGAAGTGACTGTATGGTGCTGTGTGGAAATCCATCACATGTTGAAGTGTTGTCAAACAGAAATATATAAATCTTTGGATTCGGTTTTTTCTCGAAAGAAATTTGAGCACTTTTATACTTTTCAAAGATGCATATATAGTTCGTGAATATCTGTAGTTGACAAGATAAATCTTAAAATTAATGGCAGATTTCATCCTGCAATGATATGTATTTACTTGAAAATTGAAAACGTTCACTGTCAAATGGGTATTCTCTGGAGCACTGCACAAATATGCAGAGCTTTAGTTCTGTACTGGAGGCAGGAGAGACAGCTCATGCTGAATTACACAGTTTGGTTTGTGATTTGAACTAACCACATGAGATATTCTTGATGTTGCAGGTGTTGGATGGTCTTGGTCTAGGACCGCAAGGCCCACCGATCCCCCCACCAGCAGCATTTGCAGTGGTACCTTATCCCGTGAAACGCAGGCCCCCAGCCGTGTCAGATGTTGGCGGCAGATACATGTTTGTGGCCTCCAGCCCAGATGATCCGTAAGTGGATATGGATGGTTTTTGTTGTATGAAGGTGCTAGTCAGTCAGAATGATCAATGCTATTTCATGCTGGCTAGCTCTGATAGCTTTTATCCAGTGTAGTTGCTAATTGTGGCAAAAGGACGCATGGAAATGCACGAAAAATTATCATAGTTTTTCTTTGATCTTGGTCACGAACAAGAACCTTGTAAACCTAGTAGAAAAAAAGGAATTGCTTATAAAATGTAATTACTGTCATCATAGTGTGTCATATCTGAATAGTTGGCTCTTTGTGTTTGCCTGTGTATGGTTATAGAGAACGTAGGAATAGATAAAGACTGTCCAAAATTGTTTATTTCACTACTGCGTCATATTATAGTTTTAGTGAACACTGGTCATATAATTTCATAAAATGCTGGAAAAAAAGTATTGTATTAATACATGTATTACAGTAGTCATCATTTTACAGAACAGTAGTTTATTGATATCACCTGAGACTGATAAATGTCTCAGTGGTGGTAGATTACTTGTAAAAAAAAAAAAGAAAACTTCGGAGATGATATGGTTGTTTTTATGTGTTCTCTTTACTTACAGTAATATTGGTATAGAACAAAAGGAGAAAGAGGCAGAGGGTGAGGAAGATCTTGCCGGAACGCCAGAGAAAGGAAAGGATGACATCACTCCTACCAAAGGAAAAGGAAGTAAAGGAACAGAAAAAGGCCGCACCAGCACAGAGGGCCGAGCTGATCGCAAACGCAGTGCTGAGCGTAAGAAGCTGATGAGGCGCAACTCTGCCCAAGTTCAGTCACCTCCACCAGGGGCCACTACTCCAGTGTCAGATGCAGACAACATGAGGTAAGGATGGTAACTGTTGATTCTATGTTCAATTTTGACAAATCATGCGCTTGTTCCGTTGTCATGGGCAACGCAGACTCAGCCATTCAACAAAATGATTGTTTGACAAGTTATTCAATACTTTATCTATCATCAGTCAGTCTGTACCATAAGTTTGGCACATGAACACCCAATAGCCCTGTACATGCAGATGCTATTTCAGATTTGGCACAAAGTGTATTGGGATGATTATCAATGTTTCTATATAGCCATAAACATACAAACTTTACATGGTCCAAGGGTTGTTCTGAATATCTGTAACTGGTGAATATAAATTAGTGCTGGTTCTTTGGGCCTCTTGGTGCAGCCAGACCTGGAGTCTATTTGGGCCTGTTGATGCACCTATGTCTCTCTGTCCATGCATGGGAAAGTTATCGTGTCCATTTAGTTATGTAACAAGTCAAGGGGGAAGTTATGTAACATGTCAAGGGGGGGGGGGGGAGGGCCCCCCGCGAACAGATGTGCGAGCCAATGCAAAATTGTTTCGCCTTTACTATGTGGTGCAAATTTTTTATTTGCCTATACTTCCCTATGGCAATAGTAGGCCCAGTTAGTTACTCCGATATTAAATTTGCACGAAAGATTTGATCCTCTAAGTATTGTCTGTGAGATGGGGTAGACATTCAAAACACATTTGACAACCAGACCAGGCAAGATGGGACAAGATATGATATGAATAGTAACAGTATAATAGTATACACAATTATTTTTCCTGATCTGTGAAAATTTGAACTACTGTTACATATGTTTCATGCCCAGGGCAAATGAGTCGGAAGTCGATTGGGGTCGTTTTTAACTATTTTACGACTGAGATACCAAAAATTTTTATTTGTTTTCCACAAAATGAAAATTCAACCATTTCTGACCTGAAAAGAAAAATTTGGTATCCAAGGCGGAATTGTTAACAATGGCGATGACTCGCAGTCGCCCGGAGTGACCTTCCCACTCATTTGCTGTGGGCACCGGACATATAGTCTGGATGAAATAAGAAGGCTAAAATGTACAGAGGACATGGTTAAAGTGTATTAGCAAAATATTGCTTTCTGTGAATGTTATGACTTTCTGGTGACTAATGAAGAAATAGTTTTGAATAGGTTAGGTACAGTGTCATTGCTTTTAAACTCACCCATTGTGAAGTTGTATTCTCAGATATAATAGTTTGCCTTTCCTGATAAGGTCCTGAGTGGTTTGTGCATGAATACAGAGATTTACAGATGTATTGAGCTGATTTTTCTATTCTTTCTTATCTCTGTTATAACTATAAGATATGTTTTGAATCCAAAGTGGAGGAACTGATCCTTACTAGCAGTGAACTCAAATTCATTGTATTTGAGGAGGCAGTATTAAAAGAGTTCTTTTTCCTTGATTCTAAGGCACAGATGCCCATTTTTATATTTGTGTAGTTCAAGATATGACATCGTCAGCAATGGCAGAGATAATGTAACTGTGAATGCAGTTTGTTTAGAAGAAATGGGACAAATTTATGTGTGAAAAACTCTGCATAAATATCAGAAAGCACACCCTGTAGTCCTGAGCATATGTATTTCCTGTGTAAGATTTCATTGCATTATTTGCTTTTGTTATGCTGTAGTCGCCCCACTACCAGAGGCACATCCCGGGAGGGAAGGAGGTAGGACCAGTTGTAGATGCTGCTAGTACAAAATTGTTGTATACATTACAGCTGCCGGCTTTGCACCTTTATCATTGTATCACAGTCCTGTAGCAAAAAAAAATATTGAGAACTGAAGATTTCATCAGACACTTTTGACTTTGTTGGCTTTAGGATGTTGAAAAAAATCAGATGCATGCCCATCTTGTGTAAAATTTGTGGAATTAAATGTGTGAAGTTTATCATTATAATGAATCAGATAATATTTTGAACAAGCAGATTTTGAGTTTTCAAAGAAACAAAATGTGGTCAGTGAGTTTGTATTACGTATTTGCAAAGGCAGATATTAATATCATCCATATACTGTGCTCATCTCATTAAAACATTTCGTTTTATCTTTGGCTGGAGTACACTATGCATTCTACAGATATACATATATACCTGTATATTTGTCTCATATTGTACATGCTGATAATTGTATAAAGTGATAAATCCTTATAACTAGATACAGTGGTAAATATTTATACATACATATAAATATATATATATGTACCAGCATTTATAAATGTTTATGTGTCAATGAATATGGAGTATCGTGGGAACTGGTCGTGTTGTGAGTCCAGTCTTAGACTAGTCTTGTAGACCAATATTCTCTGAAGTGTTACATAGCTATGTTAGCCATATCAAGAGGAGCACAAATTGCTTGACATAAACTATTTACAACTATGACCATCAGCCATGATGGAAATGAGCCTGGAGACAGTTGAGTTCTTATCATATCACACTGGCTGTATCATACTACCATATGTCTCGTGCAAAGGCCAAATAAGTCGGAAGTCGTGCTGGGAGATTTGGAGTTACGACCGTTTTTAACTTTTTCTGACTGAGGTACCATTTTTTTTTTTAATAATTTGTTTTCCACAAAACAAGAATTCAAGCTTTTCTAACCTGAAAAAAGTAAAATGGTATCTGAGTCGGAAAATAGTTAAAAACGGCCATAACTCACGATCACCTGGAATGACTTCTGACTCCTCTGCTCCGGGTGCAAGACATATCACTCTGTCTGTGTTCTGGGATTCAGAACACCAAATTTTAAAATGCAGCCATATCGGCTTCAGAGCAGCACTGGAAACCTTCAGTTATGATGAGGAAGTTTATATGCTTCTACATTTGTATCAGGCACAGTTTGCAGCATCAGCTGAACTCCAGTTCTGTCACATCAAATGGTACAAACATAGGTCATCCTGATACTCATTCTGTCCTGCAATTTAAATGAACTGGGAGCCTGAATTTTGTTCAAGAAGGTTTCAGAATTCTTCTAGATTAGCAACAGGCATTAGAATCAGTCCTGATCGTCAACTAGCCAAAGCAAGACACTATTTGCCACATTAGTTTATGGAACCTAAACAGTACATTGCCAGAAATGCCCTGATACTTTACTGCATGATATATAAAGAGTCAGTTGCCAAGGAGATCCATGATATGAATCTCAGTGATAGCAAATAGTTAACGTATGCTATAAAAGGAGTATTTGCCACAGTAGAATAATCAATATATGCTCATTCAGAATGAGTCAGTAGACAAAGTGGTTCACAGTGTAAAAGAACAGATCAAAGTGTGCTATGAAAAGAACTTTGACCAGTGCAGAATAGCCACTGTATAGTCAATATATAGGTTGAATGTTAAAACCTTGCCAACACCATTGTCTCCCTCATACAGCAGTCGGATGGGGCTCCAGTCAGGCATGGACGACAAAGCCATAGCCAAGCTGTAAGTCTGATACCATCAACTTCCAATGTCGGAGGGTTATCAGTGCACATGAAACTTTGCACTAATGCTAGAGCTCTGGTGCTTAAGAACAGATGTCTGACTCTCACTTATGCCAGACTCTCACTTTTGTTTTAAAGCACAAACGTCCAAACATGTAATATTATTCTATTCCTTTCCATCTTTTAATTCTCAAAAGACCTTCATTAAGAAAACTATTCATATGGTTATCCTTGATGTGGAATTATTCCAGAATAACCAGGCAAAGATACTTAAATAACTATCAGCTCATAAAACAAACACAAAGATTAAACTCAACATGGACTGACCCGATTGAGGCATTGAGAAAAAAAAAAAACAAAACCAGAATGCTGAGAGTTCTAAAGATTTGCTGAGTCTGATTTCGTTAACAGAATGTGGAAACTGTAAAAGGACTTGGTCAAATCTAAAATATCAGAATAGACGAAAGTGAGTTGTCTGGATATCATTTTTGACAGGAAGAGGAGGAGTTTTGTTAACTGCACACATTTCTTGCATTTTTAGACATGCTCACATTTTGCTTGGTGCTTTACGTTTAACATTTCTGCTCTTTACTCTTGCATTGAGGCTACCAAGCTGTAAATTCAGCTAGGGTTTTCTGCAATTATTCAACCTGAATTTATCTGTAACATTGATATCTGATTCCTGCAAGAAAATATTCGCCCACAACAATATAAACATTGTAATGCTCTTATTTTTGACAAATGACACAAATGTAACATTTTGTGTAAATGAAACAGGAATTTGGCACTATGTAGATAATCATCGGCATATGTGGGTACAGCAAACTAACGAAATTATTTTCACAATTGTACTATAGTAATGCCTTTTTTTTTTTTTTTCCTTAAGTGAGTTTTCAAACAGCCTAAATGTGAGCAAAAGAGAAAAACATAAGGTCAGACTCTTGAGGTTTATCAGCTTGCCTTCCATTGCAATTCAACAGCAACCAACATATCGTCACCTCAGAATTAAATTGTCCCAACTACAATGTAAAACCGTTCTAGTTAGGACTATTTAATTCTGGGATGAAGATATATGAAATATGGGCAGAAAGCTTAAATAAGGCAAGTTGGATAAAATGTCTCTCTTCCTTATTAACACCAGCTTTTAAAATGCAAAAGTTTTCTTCGGATATATTGTAAACCAAAAAAAAAAAAAACAGACACACAGAAAAATTATTGCTAACAGTTTTTCTATGTACATTGCAGCATTTTGCTGAAACTCTTGACATGTTGTTTTTGATTGTGTATTTTTGCTTGCACAATTTTATGTGTGATTTGCAGTGATAGGATTGTCAACAACAGATCAGACTGTTTGTAACATCTTCAAATATTAGACTTATTGAGAATGAGGAAGATAGAGAAACTTTTTTTGTGTGTGTGTACATGATTGTTTGCAATGCGTGTTAGATATTTGCTTTGGTTTACTATCAGTTATAAGCACAAATAGTTGTGTAAATTTCTGTTTCTATGAGCAACAGGGTAGATTACTCTCATAGGGCAGGCAGATAATTGTGAAGGAAAGTTTATGTACCTGTGTTAATGATTTTCAACCTGTCAGTTCCAGCTATGCATATTACAGAGCATATGATCTTTCCACAACTCCTTCTTGATGACAGCATTGCCACTTAGACTGAGGTGTTTATTACTAAAGATTTATTTCATTACTGGAAAGAAAATATATTTATCTTAATGTAACCGCAGACTCTTTGACCACATATCTTTTACTAATCTGCCTTTATATGTGACCCAGATGATATGATTTGGTGATTTTCATTCTTACAAGGAAGAAACATACAAAGTAAAGATACTGACAATTTCCACAGGAATCTAAAAAAAAAATATATATAGTTGTGCTCTTGAAAAATCTCATTCGTTAGGGAATAACAAAAGATTTCTGTAACGTGGTAGTGGATCCACTGAAATGTCCTGCACTCTTTTCCATCAACAGGTTTCCAGATTTACATTGTGTTTTCTTCAACTGACTATGTTTGGTGCCAGGATCCACATCTGAGATTTTTTTGGTTTTATGTTTTTTTCTGCTGACAGTTTCTAACAAAATATTTTTAGCACTTTCAACCTGTCCACAGCAGAACTTACCACAAACATGTGCAACCACCTTTGATTTTCCTAGGCTTTGATTTTTATTTTGTATTTCAAATCTTTAATCTACTTTTCAAAAAATATTTCAATTTTGAAAAGGCTCAACTTTGTAGATTTAGAGCTGAATTTTTTTGACAATGGACAGGGGTTGTTCAAGTGAATCTATATGGCTGCTCCACTTTGCACATCCAACATGTCTTTGGTATTGTAATGATTTACCTCTGCAGACCGATATTTGTGGTTTCCAGACTAACAGCAGGTTATGACAGTGATTTCTTGAAGCTGGCTTCATTTTATCATAGATTGAATGGATGCATTGACTCACAATGTTTTAAAGTTCAAAATTCACTGAAATGACTACTTTGAAATGAAATCTATTGTATGCAGTGACTGCAGGTTGCCTTCAAGAATCCATGACAGTATTAAGTAGCAAATATTATGATTAGTTAATCCATTGCGGCTCTTTTAATTTATAATTATCTTGAAGAAAGAAGGAAAGGGAGAAAGGTTTTACCTTGGAAATTTTCAAAATTTTCTTTTAATTAGGGTTGATGGTAGGTCTAGTGATCTATGAAAAGGCAAGTTCTGTGAAAAACAATTGGCAAGAAGTACCTTGGCAAGAAGTGCCTCCCTCAGGTATTTGGCCATTGGAAAAGTTGTTGATGGTGAAGTACTCCATCCACAGGTTGACCATCTTCCGCTGGACTGTACCAGCTGGGGGCGAGGTGATCTTGAAGCTGCGCTTCACTTCCGATGACCTTGGTCAGTTTGATCAGACCTTGAACTTTGAAATCGTCGGCACCCGACGCAGATATCAGATGTTCTGTCGTGGTGTGTGTGCCTTCCCTACCATAAGCAAAGAGCCAAGGTACCGTACATGGCTGTCTTGAATACAGTCTCCCACCATAATACTCTTATTTTTGTAATTCAGTGCTACCCTCAGCTTTGAAAAAGAATGATGTAATTGAAGATGAGTTTGAACAAAAAAATTATTTTGATCCTCATTTATCAGATGTTAATTTCAAATTATTTGTTTTTAATGAGTTATTCAGGTTAGGCAAACAACAGTCACATGCTTCCAGGGAACTCCTGATGCAGTTTGCAAGTGTTTCTTGCATACCGATTTTACTCATAATCATATATTATTATATAAACCAGGGTTTTGCACGTCTTCATGCTGAAGAGGAATAAATCCTATGTGATAATTGTGTGTGAGCAAAGTTTTGCTCAGCCAGACACCTTATCTGCTTTCTCATTTCACAGGATCGTGTTCCCGAGCAGAAAGAAGAACCGCCGCAGTGACGAGATCGTCCACAAGAAATACATCCTCATGACAGAAACTTTTGAATTTGGCCCGCTGTTGGTGGGCAAGTCCAGAGAAAAGTAAGTATATCTGAGAATCATAGTTTATTTATAGACCTTTCCTGAAATGCAAAGCAATATGAGTGACTGCTCTTGTTTGAGTAATGAATGGGGAGTCTTTCTGGCCAGTCTTCATTTTGACCCTGTGACAAAATAGTGGGAGTAAACCAAGGTCATGTCTTGGAAAAGTGCATGCTTCCACCTGTCAGTTTAAAGTGGCCTTTTTATTTTTCACTTTAAGATTCTCCAGATGACTTACAGTAAAGGTGCTTATCACACAATAGATTTTTTTTTTATGAGTAGCCATACTGGATGTCTTTTTTGCATGCAGTCTAAAATATTGGTATGAAGGTTGTGCCATTATTCAGTACATCAACATTTTCTTTAACAGCCTTGTTACTGGGGCAGCTGGGACGTTGCTTCGGACAAGGAAATGGAAATCCATGGGAGATAAGATGAGATTTATTTATCTTTATAATGACATCCATCAACAGTTGATGAGGCATAATACAAAATGATAACTTCCAGGCACACACTCCAGTAGACTGAACCATCATAAATAGCCTTAGAAAAAGACAGACTCAAGGTACAGTGTGTCACCAGTGTATTTGTATTGTCTAAAACACAAATCATCTGGATGTCCACAGGTACAGAGAAGGGAAGTATCCAGAGAACATGGAAACATTTACCATTCTCAACACTTCTCCACTGGACGCAGACATCAGTTTCTGTTTCCTGAATGACAGCAAGGCGGAGACCTATCTGCTGGAGCCACCAAGCATGACTCTGAAACCAGGAGAGTCCAGCAAGCTGACTGTGTGGGCCTATCCTAAAGGTAACACTCACTGGCCTTTCCTTGAGATAACAAATAACATGGCCTGTCATAATCTGCAGCTAGTTTGGTCCAACTTAAGGATTACATCAAGCTAGCCAGTTTCAAAGGCAAATAAAAGCTGATTAAGGTCTACATAGACATGAAATCATTGACTGAATTTGTTATGTCTCTAGGTTTACACAGTTGACCATCATTGAAGGAGATGAAGTTGTTTCTATTGAGCCAGCTGTGTACAGAGAACTCATTTCTTCTCAGTACTGATATTTTTTCCATTCCATCCAACCATTTTTATCATAGTCACCCTCTGGCCCTGCAGCCTGACTTCATAGTGAATGCTCTTGCTGGTATTCTCATATCATAACATGTCAGCCCTGAATCAAAAAATGTTCCTCCACTGAATAATATAACAAATTTACATGGTTGACTGATGGTTGCTGGTTTGCAGTGGGGTGGTTGTTGTTACATATCTTCTTCTTCCATTGGTATCATCTCTTCTTAGGTTGACTTTAAATTTTGATTCCTTCCTTTCACTGCTCTTGCTTTTCACACTTCAGTCCTTCAGTGATATTTCTATCCAATCCCTGATGTTGTCCAACCATGGCCTACTTTTCAGACTGCTCCTTCAGACTTTGTGCCCATCAAGTCGACCTTTTTTTTTTTCTAAATCGTTGTTGTAGCGGGAAGGGTTTTCATAATTTGGTGTCCTTTACAATTGTATTGAGATATAAAATGTATATGTCTCGTGCCCAGAGCAAATGAGTCAGAAGTCGATCGGGGAGATTTCAAGTTACAGCCAATTTTAAGTATTTTCCAACTGAGACACCAAAATTTTAAAATTGTTTTCCACTAAACAAAAATCCAACCTTTTTCTAGTTGGAAAAGAAAAATTTGGTACCTGAGTCAGAAAATAGTTAAAAACGGATGTAAGTTGCAATCTCCCGGAGTAACTTCCAACTTATTTGCCATGGGTGCAGACATATATCCTCATTGCATGCTTGGTACAGTCATTGTGCTGATGTGCTGACAACAATCTAGATCTCAACAAAAATAATGAAAAATACTATCAAAGTTTGGCCTTTCTGCCCCATTCTGAATGTCACCAATATCAAATAAAGGCAGTCAAGATGGTCAAGGTAAGAATGAAGGTGCTGAAATCTGTTTCTAAGATTTGTTTTGTGGAATTTATGGTAACAGGAGAGTAAATTGTATTGATATACTTTAAATGATCATGATTATATCTGCAACACTGAATTCAAACAGATTGACTAGAAACTCACCCCAACCTTATCTCAGCCCTTTGTTGAAATATCTGTCAAGAAAGAAGGTTGAAAGGTGAAATAGCAGGTAACCCACCCTCACCTCTCACTAATCATCTTTCACCCTGATGTTGCAGGTCCTGGGCACTATGAAGATGCTGTTGTGTGCTGTGTGAGGGAAAACCCTGAGCCCATCGTATTCAAAGTGTGTTGTGATGCCTTTAGGCCTGAACTGGAGCTTGACAAGAAGCAGCTTCACTTTGACAGGGTCTTACTACACAGGTGGGTACTTTTGACAAGATCTTATTGCACAGATGGGTGTATTTGACAGGGTTTTACAGGCTGTAACTCCCCAATCTGCGGGTGCAAGTTCTAACTTATTTGCCCTGGGTGCAAAACATATAAATTTATATGAAATTATACAGCAAACTGCATGTCTACTTATATTCCTCAATTGATAGATTCCCTTTACACTCTTTGAATATCTAAATTGTCCAGACCCTTTGATATACCTTTTATAACTTGTAAATGTATTCAAGGTGCAATGTGGACACAGTGAAATCCCAACACAAACCAAACCAAACTAAACTTCTTGTGAATTTAGTAACCAAGGAGTTTACTGAACCATTAAAGGAGAACATTGTTCATTGCAGAAAAGATACGAAGACCATCTACCTGAGAAATAGCACCCAGCTGCCGGTAGCCTGGAAACTGAGTGGTCTGGAAAACCTGGGAGACGATTTCACGGTGGCTGCAGACAGTGGCATTGTTGAACCCCTCTCCGAATACCCGCTGCAAGCCTACTTCAGAGCCATGAAGGCTGTTCAGACTAGCAAGAAAATGATTAGAATTGAGGTGAGTAGTCACGCACCAACTAAGAATGAACCTTCATTTTCCAGTCTATTTTGAAATAAGTTATTGTCATTGTAGTAATAAGGTGATTTTAAGGTAGTGTCAGTGGCCCAGCAGTTGGGCCATCAGACTGGGAATCTAAACTCTCGGGTTCGAATCCTGACTGGTCACGACATTTTGTCCTCGGAAAGACAATTAACACAAATTTCCTGACGTGACCCACTAAAGACAGTGATTGATATTAATAGGTTGATAAGGATTTGAGCACATAACAGGCAGCCGCGTTGTATGCTTCCCAGGAATCTCAGAACGTTTATGAGTGTCTTCTTTGGGTCTGTCGGGGTAATAGTAGATTGTAAAGCGCTTAGAGCCTATACAGTTTGGGAATAAGCACTATGTAAATAATCTCTGTTGTTTTTATTATTATTTTAATTGAGTGAATTGTCAGTTGTTATTCTGAAAATGTTGTTTTTTTAACCAAATTATTCTGTTGAATTATTATTAAGAGTATAGAACCATGAAATTATTTCTGTTATAGCACAACTGAAATGAAAAGAAGATAAAATCAGCAGTATCTCTATGGAGGAAATATTTATAATTGATAAGATTTTGCTATCAACAGTTGATTGAATTTTCTCAGAGAGCCACAGACAGAGAGACATATAGTTCAGAATTTTATACATCTAAACTTTAGACAACCCAGTCATTGCTTTTAAGTTTGGTTCTGAAGACAAGGTGTCTGGTTACACTTGTTTTTTTTTTTTTTAATTTTTGTTGTTGTTGTTTTTTTGTTTTTTTTGTTTTTTTGTTTGTTTCTTTTTTTGTTTGTGAAATCATATGAGAACTGTGGTTGAAGGAGATTTGTCTTTTTTAGTCAATACTGATAAAGTAATGAGAGATCATTGGCCATATCTAAGAGGTGTTGTAACCCATGTGCTATGATGCGCAGTCGATTGGCTTGAGAATTTTCCATTCCCCCTGACAAGCCATTCACTCGGCTTCAAGAAGAATTTCGCTCTCAGAAAATTGTTTAAAAATGAAGAAAAATTACATAGCGAATGAGTTAAATACCGCTATGAAGCAGCTCTGTCGTCGTAGCTGCAAGACAGAAAAAAAAGATTCTTTTGCAGGCACTTTACAACCTATTTTATTTTGTTGTCAACTTCCAGATTGCGGATGCTGATAACATCATGGGTGTTGTGCATACAGAACCTATTCAAGTCATCGCTGAGGCCTACGATGTTGCTCTAGACATGAGCTTCCCCAAAGGTACGTACAGAAACATAAACCTTTTCTGGTCCTTTAATTTGTCTGTAGTGCTAGTCCTTCTACCAACGTGAAAAACTTCCCCAGTTCTTCTTTGCCGTGGCAATGCACAATTGCTGTGTAGTTTTTAACATATCTCTATTAGAAATTTTTCATGCAACATCAAACTTCATTCTGACATTTCAACTAATGTGTTTTATGGAATTTCTGCAAAATTTCAGTTTTCATGATTTACTCTTGATTGTATAGTGGATGGTAGTAATACTTATCTTTTTGTTGACTCTGGCTGCCTTTTTTTTTTCTCAAAATAGTTATAAATTTAGAAAGTCAGTATTACTTTTTCTGGTCATACATTTTCTTTTCTATTTCTTTGATCCTGTCTCTGATGTGAAATTATATTTGTATAAATATGCAAACATAAAGTAAAAAGAATGCAATGGTGGAAAGTACTTTTAGGTGTTAATATAATTCAAGGACATTTATATGTAATTAAGAGATTTTGACAATTTAAATCAATTTTATTTTGAAATGGAAGTGACAGCAATTTGTTTAGAATAATTTTAGTTTCAGGTTATGAAACAGTGTCATATTGTAGTATGTAATTTGTAGCTCATGGAAAAGATAACTTTGCACAGACTAATTTCGATGAAACTTGATGATGGTAGTATTTTCATCGTGAAAACTAACTTTCTTATCTTGTTTGCTTAATTCAGAAATCTACAGATTCTCCTCATCATTTTCATGTTATTTTCTGCGATGCAACTTCGGCAATTTTTAGAGACTCCATATATATTTTTGTTTGTTCTGTTGATGACATTCTAATATCCAAACTGTTTGCAGACCCACCCAAAAGGATTCCTGCCTATGCTACAGAGCTGCAGGGCTCTCTGGCAGGCAGATCTCCTCCTATGGGGGCCAAAACAATGTCAGGCAAAATTTCTGCCCAACCTGGCAAGGCAATGAAAACAGGCTCACCTATGCCAACATTTTGTGGTCCAAGTAGTAGTAGAGCTCAGATAGTGGATGGTGAGAGAAGAAGAAAAAAAAAGAAAAAAACCCTCACTGCATGTCAATATATTATTCACCCAGCTACAAATATATTGAGATGCCATCTCTTTGATCACTTGTTCCAATCTATCTGTCAATCAATCACAAGCTCACAAATTGATACTGCTGCTGTCACAATCGTAACTGATGTCAACTTTAAATTCTTGCAGTTTACTGTGGCTGAACAACAAATCTCAAGTAAAATTGGCAAGAAAAGCTTTCGCACTACTTGTTTGACCATGGAGAATTAATTGTAGGCAACTCCAGTGATAGGAGTAATTAAACTCACCTGAAGATATACTAGATCAGGAACAGACAGGCCTTTAGTAATGGAAGACAGGGATTTTTATTCATCAGTAATGTTTGTCCAAGAGAGAAATGAATTTACATGCAGAGCATAATACACTTTATAAATTCTAGGATACAGATCCCCATACTTTCTCAAAATAGTCATTCCAGTTTGTAAATTTCACAGACCTGAACTTACAGATATTTGTGAAATTGCATTCACAGTTTCTTATTGGACAATACTTTATGTGTCACTCAAAATGTATATACGCATACATTTTCCTTGTCAGTTTCCTCCTTTTTTTTTTGACAGATATTTACCTCTGTCATCAAACACTGATATAGTTCACACATATATTTAAATATCTCTGACAGATTTTATTGTGTTGATCAACAGAGGATTAAACATTGATCTCAGCTTTACCATCACATCAGACCTAAAACTTCTAACCTTTGGATGCTGGTTGTAGACTAATTCAGTATACTGCTAATGAGCTGCAACACATTTAGTATTATATGCAGTCATATTTGCAAATACATGTAATGTGTTTTGCCACTGAGAACATGAAGTACAAACAGTAATCATGTCAGTCTGATGACACATATGCAGTAATTGAGCTCTGTCAGACAACATTAAAGTTCCAGATACTGAACAAATAATAGTAATAATAGCATTTGTACAGCGCTTACTCTCATATAAATACAATTCCATACAATCAATTTTTCCCCTGACGGATCCAATGGGAACACTCACAAACACTCTCATCTTCCTGGAAAGTATACAAGGTAGCTGCCTAGTATGGTTCAAAACCTTAACAGTCTAAATACAAGGCAGCTGCCTAGTAAGGTTCAAAACCTTAACAGTCTAAATACAAGGCAGCTGCCTGTTGTGCTCAAAACCTTATCAATCTAACAATAACATTCTCTGTCCATCCACGATAAAGCAATTAACTCTCTTTCTGTCCATTTTGGTGCCATCAAATTTCAGCACTTGCTTCTTTGATGGAATGATAAGCCCTCGCCAGACCATCAGCCTTCAGTGGCTCCACTCTATAAGTCATTGAAACAAACAGTTCATATTGCATGAGACAGTATTCATCAAAACCACACCCTCTCTTCCTGCTTACTCTCCCTACAATTACGTCTTTTGTTTAGCATGTTTTCTCAAAGGTTTGCTCACAAGATATTCCCTTTTCACCGCTTTTACAGCATGGAACATAATTTGTTCTTAGACAGAGATTCACATGCTTACTCAGCCTGTATGATGTTCCTTTTGTTTTAACAACACCCCATGTCCACCTTCTAACTACCTTGTGTTTTAAACCCATGTGATATAATCAAGGAATTCTGTGATAACAGAACGTACACCATTTACATGTATTTTCATTTACCTGTTATAACTTCAGCATCAGACACTTTGACTGCAGCAGCTGTCCAGTACATTTGTTCTGATTATGCAAATGGCTGGAGATCCCTTTCTAATTTTAGCAGGAGGGGTACAAACACTCCGAACTGTTCACTGCCATTGACTTAGAAAAACATATAAAAATGCCCGGGACTGGGGACAAAGCACTGTTCTCAGATATTGTGGTGGAGCAGTAACAAACATCAGTGGGTGTTCTATTTTTAGCAGAGGGGTACAGACACTCCGGCTGGGATTTCCAAGTTTTTACCTAGTTGAATATGAACTATTGACTCATATTCAGCCATGTTGCTCCTGCTTTTGTTATGAATGAAACTTGCCATTTTGGCCAGGCTGAAGCAGCGGATTTCAAAACAGCAACAAAGCCTTGCACCTCAAGTTAATCGAAAGTTTTTAGTTACAGTACTCACTAGCAGGACTACCAGAGCTCTTCCTTTCTTTTTTCTTTTTTTTTTCTTTCTTTCTTTCTGTCATGCTTTCTTACTTACTTTCTTTTCATTCTTTCTTTCTTTCTTTCTTACTCTCTTTTTAGTCTATTTATTTATTTATGTGCATTTTCTTGGTTCTTATTTTCTTTATTTCCTAATTTCTTTTTTTTTTATCTTTCTACTTCCTTCTTTCTCCCTTCCTTTTTCCTTGTCCTTTCTTCCTTCCTCCTCATTCTCTTTCTTGTTTTTTTTTATTTAATTCTCCTTTCCATTCATTCTTCCCCTTTTTTTTTTTTAGTCTCTTATTATGTTAGTTATACCCCTCAGGGCAAAGAGTCAAACCAATCCCAAATCCACATTTACTCTCATATGTCTTGCGACCAGGGCAAATGAGTCGGAAGTCGCCACGGGCAGCGAAGATATACCGCTGTTTTTGGTCATTTTTAACTAGCTTCTAAGATATCACATTTTTTTTTTTTTTTCACAAAACGTCAGTTTAACCTTTTTATAATCTGAAAGAGAAAGAAATATTTTGGTATCATAGTCGGAAAATAGTGAAAAATGGTAAAAAACGGCTGTGGCTTGAACTCACCTGGCACGACTTGTGACTCATTTG
>JBCAUA010476663.1:0-17265 GCA_038406235.1 Peronia verruculata | reverse complement strand
TGAATCCATTGTGTGTTGCTGCATTGAGAGAAAACATGGATTAACATATAGTTGTCGGCATTGATTTTTAGGGTGAGAACTGCCGATACTGGATTTTTTTCTCAGATACTGGATTTTTTAGTCCAGGATACTGGATCAGCTCTAAGAAAAGTGGCAGGTCTGTGAATGTCCTCAATAGAAATCAAGCCCATATGTCTTGCAATCAGGGCAAATGAGTTCCAAGTTGCACCGGGGAATTAAGATATAGGGCTGTTTTAGGTCGTTTTTAACTACTTTCTGAGTAAGATATCAATTTTTTTATGTGTTTTTTTTGGTTGTTTTTTTGTTTTTTTTTGTTTTGTTTTCACAAAACGACAATTTAATTTTTTTTTTAATCTGAAAAAAAAAAATATATATATATTCGTATCATAGTCGGAAAATAGTAAGAAACGGCTGTGACCTGAACTCACCCACCACGACTTGCATGTCATTTGCCGTGGGCGCAAGACATATATTCAATTATTACAAATCTGTGTCACATTATTTTAAAGTGTGTATCTCAAAACCATCTTTGAAAAATGTAAATTTATTGAATATAACTATTCAATGATTGAACTGAGACTATGACATATTCATGTCTCAGGTAGCCTACATGCTGCAGATCATGTAATAAATAATTTTTTTTTTTTTTGGACATTCTTAAATCAGCTTATTTTGAGCAAAATGTTGATTTCTTCAAAATCTGCAACAATCACTTATCCCATCAATAAGGAAACATCTATGATATAATTATCTGGTACAAAATGTACCAAATCCTGTGTTTGCTTGCTGTTTGCTTCCTAAAATCAAAACAATCACTGTTGACACTAAGTACAAAACTAATCAAGAAACTGATCAAGCTCACTGGTGTCAGCTTACCTTGTCTTGGTGTTCTCTTGCTTCAGATTGCTCAATTCAGTCCTGAGAATAGAATAAAAAATTCAGTATCTTGATCCCATGGACATTTAGTCTCCTTTAAAGGAGAAGAAAGGCTGGGAATGCGATTTTCCTAAAATGTTTATCCAGATGCAGTTTATATTTTTTCACAAGCTGCTAAATATATAAACAAAAAAATGACAGACCAATCCAACAAAAATGTCTATAGCCTACACATGAAAAGGCCTACATCTTGACGACGGATCTCAAATTTTTCTCTGAACTCAAAGTAACAAGATTCGTAAGTCTACAAAATCTGTTTTCTGAATTACAGGCACTCTGTTAGTTTGAGATTTGAAGATGTGCAAAAACCTTCATCAAACAATAAAATTCATATTAGAGCAATTTTGTTGAAGATCTTTTGATCAAGACATGAATACTGTACTTACTGTAAGTTGGTACTTAAGCTGTTGAGACGATTCAGTTCTGCCCTGAAAAGATAGATAAGAAAAATATCTTTGCGATGAAAAGCTGCTACTAACCATCTGTAACACATCTGATGAATGGTGGAATATAGTTTACTCTCAATTCATAGAGCTCAGAAACTGATGCATTCTGAAAAGAGAATGAAATAACTGACAACTCCATAAGCCTCTATGCTATGATTAAGTAACATTAGTAACTAATGCGCAGATCAAATACAAAGGTTTCATTCCTTCATCATTAACACTTTGCACTCAAAAGCCTATAAGACCTCATATTTGTAAAATCTTTTTTCCGGTTATCCTAAAAATAGAAGAAATACTCTTTTGTAAAACAATAGCTAATTTTAAAAACAGGATGTTCTTTATTTGGTCAACTGACATAAGATGGGTAATCAGACGTTAATACAAAGACCCTGTGTTTGTCTCATATGGAGCGAGCTAAATGCTGACTGTTGACATGACTCAAAAGCGTAATATCAGTTGACTGAAGTCTGGAGCAAGGCATTGAAGACTTACTTCTGTTTGACGTTTTCCTCTCTGGCTTGGTTAAGCTGTTTCCTGATGTTTTCTTTCTCTTGTCTGAAGCAACAGATAGAAACATAAGCTACTTAGGTTCAACGCGTACAGCTACATGCCATGATAAAGACATAAAATTTCACTTTTTCCAATGATAAAAGTCAAGGATGTGCAATAATGAGCTGGTATGAAAGTTTCAAGACATGTTCAAAATCACAAGTGTGGGACAAAAATGAAGATCTATTTCATAACTTGTGAAGGGTTCAGAGCACAAAATTTTTATGAACTTAAAATTATCTTCAGATGGAAACAAAAAAAACAAAAACAAAATTTAAAGTTTACGAAAAATTTTAATGAAAAACTCTATATACAGGAAGTAAAATTGTGGTTCAGCACCATTTCAAAAATGCAAAACATATCAAAGTTGTACATTTTTGCACTTGGAACAGTAACACATAAGATCCTGGTAACAGTCCTTTAACATGAAATGCAGCTAAGAGACCTAAAACTCCAAGATCTGAATTATGTTACTTGGAATTCATAAATCTGACCATATAAGATGTGTTCATCCGGACACAGGAATGTCAAAAAAGTTAAAAGAAAAAATAATGCCAAGAACTTACATCAGCCGTTTGTGCTCCTCAGGATCTGTTTTATTGCTCTGTTCTATCAGGTTTGTCGTTCGGTTCTTCCAGCGATTCACTTCCTCTTGCAAAGTATTCCTTTCCACGGTCAAAGACTCTTTCTCTGATTCCAGTTCTCGCATGCTGTTTTGTAATGGCTCAATGTCAGACTCTAGTTTGCGGACCTTTGAAGAACATAGAAAAAAAAAAAGACTTGCAATCTAATTATCAAGCATTTCCAAGCATTCCATTTGCAGTGGCTACCATGTGGAGCAAAGACTTTTCAAGATGTGATGAAAAAAATAGAATTAACAATAACCAAAAAACAAACAAACAAAACAAAAGCAAACAACAACAATAATAAACCATTTACTATTTGTCTTACACCCAGGACAAATGAGTTGGAAGTACGCATTGGGCAATTCCAAGCTACGGCAATTTGTACTGTTTTCCCACTCAGAAGCCATTTTTTTTTAAAGATTAGAAAAGTTAAGTTTTCATTTTGTGAAAAATGAAACAGACAGAAATTTGGTATCCGAGTCAGAAAATAGTTAAAAAATGACGTAGTTCGGAATTGCTCGGAGCAACTGTCCACTCATTTGCCGAGGGCGTAAAACATTTATTCTTATAATTAGACCACAAATGTAATGAGGCATTTACTTTGTACCACAATGGGACCAAGAGAACTTTGTCAAATCATTTTAAACTTTGAAGCAGTTTCCTAAATCCTAGGTTCTGTACAAACTGACCCACTGTAGCAATACAATTTCAAACCATTGGCAAAGACTAACAAAAAGAAAAAAAATCAAATCTATTCCCATGAAAATCTGTTTGCTTGTCATTGTAAAGAGACATTCAATTTAAACACTGTAATCAATCAATTCAGAAACAAATCCACTAAATTACTACACAGTGAATCAAACTATTAACATGTATTTTAAAATATTACATTATTTGGAATAAACATTCACTTCATTATATAAAAAAAGTTCACCTTGGACTCCAGTTCCTGTTTTGAGTTGAGGAGTTGATCTCTTTCATCCCTCAACAGTTTGTTGCTATCAGTGAGAACATTCAAGTTGCTAACTTTTCTCATCAGCTCCACTTGGTTTGCTACGGTCTCAGCATTCACCTGTGCACAAGGCATGTGAAGGAGTAGGAAAGGTGGATATCGGTATGGATGGGCAAAATAGCTGGATGAAGCGATCGTATGGATGGATGGGTGGATGGAAGGATGAATGAGTGGATGGATCGATGGAGAGTTGAACAGAGATGGATGGATTGATGATATGAATACAAGTGCAGCTGCAGGTGTGTGCACAATTTATGTAGCCTATAGGAATGCATGGATTTTTTTTTTGTTTCAAATAAAACAAACAGCTGGAAGTTTACACTCGTCTTGTACTTAAATGAGGTGTTTAGGGAAATGAGGTATTCCAAAGTGTATCACATGACCAAGAGAACACTGACCACACAAAGGTTTGTTTACAAGATATGGACATTTCAGAATGGCCATCATTAGATAAGAGCTCCCTGGCATGCGCAAATTATGTAAAAATTAGTATGTGCATGAAAATGCCTCTATCATGTCATCAACCACAAAATATCCCATTCTATACTTTACTTATGAATCAATTATGAAGGATATCTAGACAGGAAGATCATCAATTAAAAACACATGGTGTTGTGTGCACTCTGCATTTTTGGTGTTCTAAATATTGACTGGCTTTTTTTTTCAAAATGTAGTTTTATCTAAAATCAAGGATAACATATCCAGACTGTTCAGTTATGTCATTCTAAATCTTCCGTGTGAAAAAGGTGATATATGAGGCTTTGACAACAGTAATGTGTTTTTCTCCCTTGATGATACAATACATAATGATACCTTTTTTATCAAAATTTTGCTTTTTTTGCTCACTTCAGGAAATCGTGTACTCCTATGAAACTTGACATAAGACATTAGGGCCACCTATGAGCAAACACAAAAGGAATATATAAACGAAAAAAAGTGCCATGAAGCCACGTGTAATCCAGAGGCAAAAAAAAACAAACTTGCAACTTTTTGTCATAGCCTCCTGTACCTAAGTAAGCTATAGCACCTACCTGGGCTCTCTGTCTTTCTTCAGCCAACAACTTATTGGCTTCTTCGGCCTGTTTCTCAATATGGGCAAATCTCTGCTTCACTCGAGTACACTCTGTCTCAACCACTTGCAGCTTCGTCTCAGCAATTTCTTTCTCTCTGCGTAAGAAACTGACGAAAAGCAAAAGCACAAGGCCAGTATGTTGAGGAACAGTTTGCTGCACAATTCACATCAATTTCTAGACTGTATAGGAAATATTCTCAAACTTTGTTCTCAGTAACACTTGTTATGTAAAGAAACAGAGATAAAACCAGTTTATACACTTTAATCAATAAACCATATGAGTTTAGTGAAAAGGCTGTGTTTTATATCAGTTTTTGGACTTTCAGCCATCATATAGGATTATCTCCACCAACCCAACACATCTAGAGTTTGCACTGATCCATTTATAAAAAAAAAAAAAATGTTTTGCAGACTCTGCATTAAAAAATTCATAACTTCTGGGTAACACAAGTCAATGAGCGCACGCATACAAACAGTAAACTTTATATGGTCCATATTCTGGACATATCAATATCTCAGGGCACATAACACCATGTAGGATATATAACATTTAAAACATATCAGCCCCAATGACACAAACAAATAAGCCCTTTACTTGCCAGCATTCCGTCCTATAATTTTCAAACAAACATTTCAAACTCTCACATCTATTTTCCCCTATTTAGTTCATGAAAACACAAACTCTTGTTACCATTGTGGATAATGGGTTACTCCTCAAGAGGATCACTAATCTCCTCACATAGGATGAAGCAGGACTGCCAGATGGGGCTTCTAGCACCAAAAGGCTTAAAATACAAGGAACACATGCAGAATGGAGATTGTTTTCGACCTGTGCTTTACCAGACACAAGGGTTGTTGAAGAAACAGTGTTAGAAGGAAAAAATCTCTTTCCTTCTTGTCATTTGAAAAACTGATCAGAAAACTTTTTTGCTTAAAATTACTATGATATGAAGAAAATTCCTTATATGATGAATTTTTAGGTAATTTTTTTTTTTTTATATTAAACATTTTAAACAAAGAGTGTAGAAGTCATTTAATCTCTCTCTGTGCTGTTTGTTTGACACCCGTTGTACCTGACAAAGGGAAATAACAAGGCTGGTCAAAAACAGTCAAGACACTTACCGAATAACTTCCAGTAGCTGGTCTGATGTCTTTCCTTCCTCTGTGGCAAAAGATGAGCCTCCAGACTCCCGGCGTGAAGATTGCTGGATATGCAGAACTTGAGAGCTCAGCTGCAAGACAGTATTCAAATCACACATTATTCCCAATACTTACACTTCTAGATACAGTGTTTTCACTCTTCAAGCTTTTTTTTTAATGCTGAGATGACATCAGTTGTACAACCATATATTTCAGATGTTAGATGAAACACCTGAAGTTTGTAACCTTTGAAAACCAGTATCCTAAATAGCTACATTTTGGGAAAAATTTTCCAAACAGAGTAATGAAAAAAAAAAAAAAGTTATGAGTGATTTCTTTATCATTGCCTTTACACATCCTGACCTAGTATCATGAACTTATATTTCAAAGCTTATATTTCAATTAGCCAATGGACCTAACGTGTGTGTATGTGTATATATATATTCTGCACATGTATATGATCAACCTGTGCTATACACTTGGCAGTATGCACAGACTTCTGGATAGGAGGACACATAGACACACAATCAGGTAAGAGACTGAGAACATATGAAAGGTTCAATTGTTTCATCAGACATGTCTTTAATACCATAACTCTGTTTTTCTAACCTGACTACCTGGAGAAGCCCAACTTACCTTAGTCATTTGCTCATGGAGAGCTGTATTCTGCTTGGTGAGCTCATCACATCTTGCCTCCACCATTTTCTGTTCCTCCTTATACACCCTCTCCTGCTCTGCCCAGGATGTCTGAGAATAACAGTATCCATAAATATTAAACATCTGATGACTTCAAGCTTGTATAAAACAATGCAGTTAATCACTTTCCTACTGCACAATTACTTTGCTTCAAAATTTTCATTCAGTTCTGCACCAAGATAAATTTTTAAATATATTTGTGCACAAGTGGCATACTCATGTGCTATGCCATGCTAAGACTTTCACTTCAAATGGCATCATCTTCACCCTCTAAATTCAGAAAAATATGCAACAAACACTTACCTTGGCATCTGTCAGTTGCTTCTCATAGATGACGGTTTCCTCTTGGGACTGCTGCAGGTGTTCTTGAATGTCTTCCAACTGGAATGGTATAGAAGAAATTGAATCAGAAATATTTGAAAGTCATTTTTGTTTATATTCTTTAATGATTCTTGGTGAATTCCTTATTGAAAAGAACCTTCAGCCCCTCTTCCAAACCCGAAACCACCCACACAGACACAAAAGAAAAAAAGTATGATCATATGTCCATGATGGTTCACATAGCATTGTAACCAACATCATAATTACCTTGTCATGAATAGCAGGTATTCATCAGGCAACTGATTCTTAAGTCTTAGAAAACCTGGGGTCTTTTTCTTTCCCTCTTAGCTCTGGGAGGAATTTTTTTTTTTTTTTCCCCAGAACAATAAAAAATCACAGGTGAGAAGACTATTCCATTATACTGAACACTAAATATCCAAGAAAGGCAAATTCACAAGCCATCAACCCTTAAGACTTAAAGCTCACCTGTTTTCTAACAGCAGCCAAGGCCTCCACATCAGCAGCATGCAGCATTAGCTCTCTCTGGTACTTATCCTGGGCCTGTACCACAAACACAAAACAAAAAGGACAAGATTCAAATCCATCTGATTAAAAGGGGAGAAAACTCTATGGCAAGAACCCCTGTGGCATCCATGACTATCATTGCAAAGCCTGACTGGAGTCACCAGTGAAAACAAAATTAAAGACCACATATCACATCTGACAAAAAAGATAGAAGTACCATGGAAAGTAATACTTCATAACATTTTGTTGTTTGTAGATGTTTAATTATAAAAACAAAGCAAGAAACAGCTGTTTTGTAGATCTTGTCTCTACTAAACTTTGTATTTTTTGTTATTCCAATGATCTTCACAGCACTCAACAATAACGTTGAAGCAAATAAATTCCTTTTTTAGATTCTGGTATAACTTGCTCTAGAATAACCATGACCAAAAAAAAAACCAAACAAACCTGTGAAGCGATTTCGGCTTGTTTCTTGCAATCCTGCTGTGCAGCCTCACTGTTGGCTATGGCACTTTCCTTCTGACTCAGAGCCTCTTCCAGTTCTGTGCGCAGGGTAGCCAACTGTTTCCTCAAATCACCATGCTGAAATAATAGCAACAATTACCTTTAATGCATCCAAAATTATGAATATCTTTTAGAACAACTGATGAAAAATTAGTAGGACATATGTGAGATGGTTGTCTATTGTCATATTTTCATTTTGTCCTAGCTCAATGTTGTGAATACCTCATCTGTCTCATCTCAGGCTCCTAATCACTTGGCATTATGTGTAGAGTATTCCATTTGTCTGCTCCAAATAATAAACTGCTAAAATGCCAGTTGTCACATCAAAGACAGGCTTTGAACACCATTTTCTCTCTTTATGTACGATAATGACTGTAAGCTGGAAGTCTACTTTTATAGCTATGAAAGAGACAAATAAGGCCTCCTGCATATTTCTATGTGCCTGCTTTTTTTAGTCTCTTATTTGGATCTTCTTTTCATTCAAAGCATGATAAATATAGACTTCAGTGCTTCATAACTGTCTTGAACAATGGAATACAGCAGCAGTAATGAATTTTACTTACCAAAGAACTGCTCTCACTGGACAGCCTTGAATTCTCTGCTCGGGCTTCTTCCAGATCTTTCTCCATCATTTCCAGGCGTGTGGTCATAGCATCCTTTTCTGCTCGAGCCTCCTGGATCTTCTTCTCACAAGCCTCTTGGACTTCTTTGCTTGTCTGTATAATCGGTGAATATGTCACTTATGTAAATCATCAGAATTAATGATATATTTATTCCAGTGACAATATCTATGTTACTCACAAGCACAAGACATCAATACACATCTTCTCTCTAAAGGTAACGATTTTGGTAAGCTTTTCAACTTCCTGTCATGGTGGTTATCCCAGCTGTTCCTCGACTGTAGTAACAAGTAATAAAACACTAAATTGTGTTGACGAACATAGACGATTCATGTACAGTACATTAAATTATGAAATCTTTCTGTCATTTATTAATACCGATTTCAGATTTTTTTTCTAACAGCCTCAGAGGCACTGCACAGAAAAATGATGAAAGTTTCTTTCACTTGATAGGATCTTGGCAAGGAGAACAATTTGCTGATTTCAGCCAGAAATGTCATGGGTTTTACCTTTGCTTGATCTTTCAGGCTCTGTTCCACACTGTCAGCAATGGTCTTGTACTGAGCGGCATGTTTCTTAGAAGCTTCCACTTGCTCACGCAAGTCTGGAAGTATCAATCACGACAATTGTAGAGAAAGAAGAAAAAAAAAAAAAAACACTTTTTTTTCCCAACCTTTTTTGACCATCAGCCTATTTATTTCCCTTTTAAAGATAAAACGGTAAAATTTTAGCATTGTAAAGGAGAGAAAAAAATCACTTTTTCTCTTGTCATTTGAAACATGAGTAACTGAAAATTCTTTAAAAATTTACTGCTATAAGATCAATATATTTATTTTTAACATTTTTTCACTATTTTTTTGTGTTAAATAAGAGGATGAATGCTTCTCTACAATGCTTATCTTATCTCTCAAGAATTTGCCACAGAAAGTAACCCAAGCAGCTGAAAAAAAAAAGCTTTCTTCTTTCACTCAATTTCAATGATGTTCCTCTGCCACACTATCTTTTGTCCAGTTTACTACCGATTAACCCTATCCTTTTCAGGTCCCGTATTAATACTTTTTGGGATGAGAAGCATTGTGCTTTACAGATAACTGGACATATTACAAAAAATAGATTTTGCCACTTACTTTTGATAAGAACCTGTTGCTGAGCCAGTCGGTTCTTGAGGTCTTTGACAGCTTCCGTTTCAACCCTGGATTCAACAGCCGCAGAGTCATCATCTTGAGGGGAAAAGCAAACAATAACTTATATATGCAAAAATAGTTCTAACACATCTGACTGGGATGTCAAACTGTGTTCACCAAAAAGTTTGAAATTTTATTGTACATCTCACTTCACTATTGTTATGTGGAGCTTGTACTGCATAAAAAATGATTACAAAACCGTGATCAACTAGCGGGCTCTGCAAAAACCTGCCACAACAAGAAAATCAGATTTCCAAACTTGGAAGTTTGACATCTATGACTTGAATCCATCAGAAAATGTTTTCCAACCGGTATTTTTGTTGATATGACATCTCATCTACCAGTCAACTCTTTAAATTCTATTTAAATTCTAAATTTTCACTCAGAAAATAATTCAATGTCATTTCAGTCAAAAAAATTCTTTATGCAAGTAAATAAAAATACAAGAAACGTAACTTGTTTTACAAACAAAAATTGAAAAGTTCTGTAACTTTTATACAGCATAGTCTGTTTACTTCACACACTAAAAAAGTCTTTATAACTGTGGTCATACAAAGAAAATTACCTTTATTGGCCTGATTGGACAGATTTTCTAGTTTTTGTTCAGCAGCTGCCAGCTTGGCTTCACAAGTGCTCAACTATGGAGTAATTGAAAGAAATATTAAAAAGACTTAAAAATATAAACATACTAAAGGACAAACCTGCATAATGCCTACGACAGATAACCACTGACCATTTGACACTTAGATCACTTTACACAAACTACCATACTGTAAATTTAGAACCTGGACTTTCACAGAACACATACTAGTTAAGCTGATTTTCCTTTTGACTGTTTCATAATCACATTCAAAATCACAAATACTCACTAATTTTTCCGACCACAACATTTCTTTAGGAATAGCTTTATTTTCCATTCAGTGAGTTTCTCAACTACAACACAATACCTCTTGTTTGACTGTCTCCAGCTCAGCTGCAGCATTGTCAGCTTTGGTCTGTAGAGCTGCCTGCTTGTCCTTCTCATGCTGGAGTTCCAGATGTACAGTCTTCACAATGTCCTAAAAGTACCAAAGATCTTAAGTTATCAATCTATTCTGCAAAATCCAGAACTAGAGATTATCTGCATTAGATGACATATTTTATGGTATTCCCACAGCATAAATCCTAACAAAAGAGAGAGGTTGTTAACAGCTGCTTTCTCAAAAATCATTTATTTAAGACTTTTACATTTAATCTTACTTTAGGTCTTTGCAAAGAAAATTTTTTAAAGGACAGTTATAAGGTGAAAACAAATGATTTACCACCTCACGCAAATCAAGGAAGTGAACAAAAAGTCACGCTTAGTTTTGAGTCATATACACCAATGGCAATTGGTTAAAAACAAACATACCTCCCAGGCTGTGGCCTGCTTTGCCTTCTCTTCCAGTGAATTTTCTAACCGCCTCCTTAAGGTGGCAATCTCTCTCTCCAGACCCTCTACTTGGTGGGTGTGTCGTGTTCTGTTCTCAAACTCTGCTCTTTCTTGGTTATTCTGTGTCAAACATAAGTAATTTCCCACTGATAATTGGCATTGCAAAACAAAACAGGCCTTTCTAACTTATTTCATTGGAAATTTGGATGAGAATCACCTCTATCTGGTTCTCACAAACTTCAGTTTCCCAGAGGATTAAGTTTATAAAGCACTATGACAGCTGTGTGAGCCCTCACAATTTCAAACACAAGAATGTAATTAATGATAGTGCAGTGGTAGTTAATTTATCCATCAGAAGCAAAGGTTAGTTTATATAATTTATCTGCCGCCTTTCTGAAACCAGGCAAGGCAGGTTCTTATAAGAGGGGCGACACTCAACAGAGAAGTGAGGAAAAAGTGATATTTTTGTTTGCTATTCATTCTCCTCAGAAATTATTTTTTTTTTTTTTTTACTGCTGAGGCTGTGACAATAGGTCATGAAGTTTTGTCAACTGACAACACATCACAACATGACAGCTTTTTCTTGCTCACAAGCAGGTCAAATTTAGTTCATTTATATCTTGTGCCTTGTAAGTTTCAAATGCACATATATTTTCCTGCTATGAGCAAGAAAAAATGGCTGACAAAAAAATCACCACTTTTTGTCACAAAAGCCATTTGCCATCTTCCATTCTTCCCTAGTAATGACCACATGAATAATAGGCCATGACAAACCTGAATTGCCTGCAAGTTAGCCATCAACATTGACTGAGAGGTCTGTTCTCGTCGCACACTCTCCAGCTCCATCCTCAAGCGTCTCTCCGCATTCTTGAGCAGCTCTCTCTCTGCCTTGAGGTTGTCCACCTGTACCTGCCACCTGGCCACATTCTCTTGGGCTCCCATCAGCTCCTGGCAAACACACAAGTTTCAACACATTTACTACAATACTGCAGTTTACTGCACTAGATGGTAAATGTGTGAGATGCAAGAGAGGACAAACCCAATGTTTGTGAAAACCCAAACCTCAGCCCATAACCAGCAACATTAGGGGGAGATTGGTCCACAATTTATCAAAAGGCCTCCGCTACCACTACTGTATAAAATTAGTAGTTCTAAGCAGCCAGGTAGTAAAACAAGGGAGGAGTGAATAACTACAAGTACTCTCTCACCACCATAGAAAACAAATTCCTGAACATACCATGATATTTTACAAAAATACAATAACATTTCATAATCTTTCTGTTATTGATATGAATGTACGACGTTAATCGAAAGAATTTAACAAAAAGTATGACTGCGTTGCTTGAATAAAGGAACAATTCTGTGAGGAAGAGTCAAATCTTAAAAATCAATTTTGTGGCTGCCAAATTATGAACCACAGCACAGTTGTACCATTTACCATAATGCCACAGCTAATTCATACACATCAATGATTCTGTCTTCAGACATGGCAGGATAGAACAGGATGAATATATCAAGGCCACACTACATATCTCTATAAAACCTGAATGCCTTGGCACTTAAGAGAATAAGGTTAAAAAATGTTTCTCAGAAGTATGAGTGAAAACTGACTATGCACAGATACATTTTTCCATAAGCTAGAGCAAGCTACAAGCTTAATATAAGGGAAATAACTTACTTCTTTCAGATGAGCTATGGCTGACTCATGTCGTAGTATTGTGGCAGCTGATTGGTGATTTCTCTCCTGGAGCAGATCAATTTCCTTCTTGTAGCCAGCAGCATTGTTCTGGATGATCTTGTACCTCTCTGTGGCAAACTCAAGCTGCAAACAAACATTTTGAATATTGCGTATTAAATGTAATTCATTGTTTACTCATCTCAATAATTGTAAAATATTATACGTCTGCTTGGTTACATCACTATAAAACTGATAGATTAAATATCTTTGAATAAAGACTACACAAATTGTGTATCAAACAGGCACATATGAAGGGTTTCAGGGCAAAATGAGACATATGCAAAATTGCTTTTTGACTTTTCAGAGAAAAATCATTATTTGTTCTCCAGCAGTTAGTAATTTATCATTAAGAACTAGAATTTTCTGAAGATTTTTGGGAAGGATAGGTCATGTTTGGTGAAAAGCAAAGTCCTTACCATACAGCACTATCACCATTCCCAGTATTGAGGAGAATAACTCAAATTTTCTTATTTTGCCCTGAAGCCTTTCATATATAGATGTGGATATGATGTACTGAGCAATCATTAAGAATAAGGGCAGTAAAATTAATTTTAAAGATGAAAGGCAAATCTCAATGCAAAAAATATCATATGGCATTGGTTTTTACTGAAAGATTTTTCAAATGAGTAATCATCACATAATTAAGCTACCTGCCAGAAGAGTTAATATTTAATGGGTGATCATTGTGATAAGTTTCATTACTTTCCTTTGCCAGACATGAATTGTTGAACAAACATAGTAAAGAAGAACAAAAAATCACTTATACCTTCTTTGCTTGAAACAGACACAATGAAACATTTCAACATAAATTATGCTACAAGGAAACTGTTTTCTTCATTATAATTTTGTCAAATATTTTCGTGATCAGTGTTCCGAATGGCAAGAAGTAATGCGATTTTTCCTTCTTTTCACTGTTTGCTCAATGCCTCCCATGCCTGGCAAAGGTAAGTGGTAGGGCTGTCACATTGATCTTCCCTTGCATCAAACATTGCTATTCTCTTAAAACATTGTTTCTATAGACATACCTGAGTAGACAACTTTGTATTGGCAACTCTCAGGTCAGACAGATTCTGTCGCACCTTCTCAAGGGTTTCATTCTGAAGCCTAACAAAAAATAAAAAAAATAAAAAATAAAAATAAAATACACACAATTACCAAATCCTTTGGCCGATGTTAAAGGAAAAAACTGCACTGACTTCATTATAAATGTAATGACTGATATGCCCTAGCTGCGGTGAAAATTTTCATCCTGCTCTGAGTTACTGTTGCATCTGCATTCAAATAAAATTTGAACCATCATGATTTATTCAGTTGCGAACAAATCTGTGGCGACAGATGCTTGATTATGTCCCAGAACACAATTATACAGCAAACACAGGACTGGTTTCACTGCATACTCAAAGTCTGGGGGAGGGGATATCAAAAGGACATCGAAACAAAATATAGGGTACTTCACATTCTTTACACAAGCAATTACTTCAAATAAACATGGGCAAAAATAAAAATGGGATATCTGTGTATCAGTAATGAGTAGAATTTAATAGGAAAAAAAAAAAAAAAAACCCAGCTGATCTGATATGAACTCAGAATAACTAATAGCTGATATACAAGAAGTATACTAACTCCCAAAAAGCCATTCTAAAATTTTTAAACTTAACTTTGGAGCTTTATATCATGCTCCTATATAAACAATTGTCTCAAAGTGCTCTTAAAGTTTTCTACCTTTGACATTGGTCTCTTGATTCAGAAATAAGAATATCTGACATGTCAGCAATAACTGACAAAATGGTTGATGTAGAAAACAAAGGCTATTAAATCATTATTACATAGCAACCAAAGAGAATCAAGTGTCTGGGTCTGCGTGAAATATCAATTATGAATGTGCTAATACATCTGGCCTACTTTTCATTTTCTGCTTTATCTTTCTTGTAAGCATCAAACTCTGCCTGCATCTCTGTCAGGGCATTCTTGGTGTCCTCCAGCTCTTTCTTGGCCGCTGCCAGACTCTTATCCTGCCCAGGTGTGGTGGCTTTTGCTGCAGGGGCTGGGGCAGGTGTGGAGGTGACAGGGGCAAAAGCTGAAACCTACCAAGACAAATATATGATATAAGGATATATCATAACTCTTGATGTAATAGTTTGGAAAGAGGAATCGAACAAATTAACCCTAGAAGTGTCCAGGCACCAATTTGATGAAAGACTCGCTCATCATATTTGCATTTGAATTGCTTTTGTAAGCAGCTCAAGGCACAGTAACATAATACCCATACGCTGTTACTCAAAACATGAATTGTCATTTCAAAAACATGAATATGAGGGTGTATCACAAACTCATGAGCCTTTGTCCATTGCTTCCGTCATCACATTCAACACTTTTTAAATTCACATTTTCCTTTCTATCCCTCATACGCTTCTTATTTATTCTTCTTGTATCTTCTGACAAACTGTAAACTAGTGTGAATAAAAATACAAAGAAAACTAATTTTATAATCTCTTGAAAGAGTTAAAGGTGATGATGTACACAATGAACAAAGGATCAAGACTTTCACATCTCAATGGCAGCACAGATGCATTGCTATTCCAACAGTTTCTGTTCACACTTTTAAGGTTAATATTAAAAAGTGAAGGGATACAGCGTCACTGATGGCCCTGATCAATGTTGAGATCTTGAGAAAGAAAAACGTCTCAACACAAGTCATTTAATGAGTTATGTCATCATGATACTACTGAATTATCCCCTACAGTGCTTTCAGCCAAGAGTGTCCTGTGCCAATGAATCATTCTCTGTAGTGCCCACAATCATATTGGTTATACTACTTTCTCTATAACTTCCCAAATATGTATAGTATCCTGCTAATGTTGCACCAATATTCTCTAAATATGTTCCTCTAACCTCTAAATTCCATTGCTACATTGGTTGACACATATTTATATATGGAATAATAAAAAAAAAAAAAACTGAACCATAATGTATTTTTACGTGTTTCTGTTAAACTAGAGCTTAATGATTGAGACATGGTCCCACTAGACTAGATCTAACAGATACCTTTGTCATCATCAGATTACGGAAAAGATTTTTGCCAGTACTACCACGATCAGTAAGAGTCTCATCTAACACTTCTGATGGCGTTTTCCTTTTACTCCCCATTTTGACCTGAGCATAAATCAGAAAGTAAGCTCCAATTCCACAAAATTCTGACTTAAAAAAAACCAATCCCACACAATCGACACTCCAAAACAAAACAAATGAAGCTGAAAATAACAAAAGAAGCCATTCAGATAAAGTACAAATTAAGGTATTCTGATTATATCCCTGAACTTGGCCATCATCATAGGTCCAGAATAGTTCCGAGCTATGGGCACATTGTGCACATGTTTAGCCTGGAATGGTTCAGTGCAAAACACTGAGGGGGTTAAAGCAGTATTCTATTGGCACACTCTTTTTTCCCATGGCATTTTTTAACAGTTCTCATGCTCAGCTCAGGAGAAGCATCAGTTAACAGCTGCCTTTTGGCAGACATATGATTCATGCCATTATCACTGAGCCATGACGGTATGACAATTTGCTAGTTTAATCTGAGCATACATTTTGTAGACAAGTTTTGTATAGATGCACTGATTTAATCTAAAAAAAAAATGTCTTGTCCTCGGAACAAATCAGTTTGAAGTCGGTCCAGGCAATTTTGAACTACGGCATTTTTAACTGTATTCTGATTCAAGATTTAATAACAATCTCTATCCTGCATTAAATTAGTTGTTGCATCTGCATGGCAAATTAGCACTGACACGCGATCTATACAATTTGAACAGACATGTGACGACAGATGCTTGATTCTGTCCCAGAACACAATTATACAGCAAACAAGTGATTGATTTTACTGCATACTCAAAGTCTGGGGCAAAAGATAACTGACAGGACATCTATACTACAGGGATGTCAATCTGTCTACATGAAAAAGTTGGAAAAGTTCTTGGTATATTCTTTAGTGATATGTAAAGCTGAGGTACGTTAATGGTTAATAATACCCGATTTGGGTCCAACAGAGAAATTACTGACAACCAAAAAGAAGGAAATCCTACTAAAGTAGGAAATTTGACATCCCTGATACTAAATGTCTTCACTTCATGTTATACTAAATGTCTTCACTTCATGTTCTACTAAATGTCTTCACTTTATGTTATACTAAATGTCTTCACTTCACGTTATACTAAATGTCTTCACTTCCTGTTATACTAAATACAGGGATGTAAATGGCCTCTGCAAAAAAAAATCTGACAGCTATTCGCCGGGGTCCAGGGGCTGCATAGGCCCCGGCCAGGGTCAAGCAGCACTATCTGTAGCAAGTTCTTGAGCAAGTTCGATTAGATGAGGTGCCATAGTCAGTGGTAGGGTGTGCTCTGACAAAAAGCTACAGACAAGGGATTCTTGGTGGCTTGTTCTATCTTTGAGAGAGACTGGTTTGGG